>UESW01002706.1:43091-62040 GCA_900491605.1 Calamus simplicifolius | reverse complement strand
GTCCTCCTCTCGGACCTTGGCTTCCTCCTGCAGCCGAGCGAGCTTCTCTGACAATGCCCAGCTTTGCTCCTTATACTTATTGGCCCGCCCGATGGCGAGCGTGAGTGCCTCTCCGGTGTGGGTCGCCGCCGTACGAAGGGCAAAGGCCCCATTGGCCAACTGCACCATAGAAATTCATCAACCTCGAGTCGGTCGAGATATGTCGAAGGAAATTATGATCAAAGGATTACCTGGAGCACATTTACCATCACTATGTCGAGGACGGTGGCATGGTATTGTCGCCCCATCACTTCGTCGGACACCAAGGTCCGTGCCCTTGACAGGAGGGCAGCAGCTCACGTGGTGTCCTCCATAGTGAGGAGCTTGGGCACCAGCCGCGCTGGCCCTCCCAGTGCATCGTCGGACGGCCGCCGATTTGGACGATGCGCGGATCGCCGGGACGAGCCCTCCGGCTCGGCCCTATGCTCACAGGGCCTCCTCGCCCCGGCATTAGAGCTTCTAGCAGGGACTACCCCCTCTCCGGCTGTGGGGGTGTCTTTTCCGTCTCCGGCTCGGCAGTAGCCGGAGGGCTTTTGGCAATTACGGCCTGCCCCGCCTCGGCTACGTCGGCGGCGGCAGGGGCTTCCTCTTCAGGATCTAACACCATCACGACGGCCTGGGTGGTGGTGGGGATCTCCCCCTCTTTTGTCTTGGCCCCGGCCGGGCTGGGAACCGCCTCCTCAACTGGCACGTCTTTGGCTGGCTCTTCCGCGGGCGCCAAGGCTGCGAGGACCTCTGGGATCTCGGCTGGCTCGGTGCGGGCTCCCCTCCGTGCCCTCTTGGCTGGCCTCGCCTGCTCACGGCCGCCCATTTCTTTTGGCGCGCAAGGGCCTCGAATCTCTCCACGGGAATCTTCATTGCTGCACAAGAAATGTACATCAGTACCAAAAAAAAATGGGAGGGAGGGGGGAGAAGGAGGATAGGACAATGGATGACAAAAAGAATAAGGGCAGCGCCCGACCAAGGGCGAAAGGAATGGGTTTCTATGCTCACCAACTGCCGGGGCCAGTTCGGCCTCATACAGGTTCTCCTCGGACAAGAGATCCTTGTAGGAGGGGATCTCGGAAGATGAGAGGTGGCGAAAGAGTTCCCCGTCCTTATCTCTCACAGCTGAATTCTCGTTGGAGCTGACGTCCGGTTTCCCCCAGGCAGTCCTCACTCCCTCCACATGGGCGAAAAGGAATCGAGATTTTCACCTCCTAATCTTAGATGGAAGACCTAAAGGGAGAGCTCTACCCGGCCTGACGGTGAATACCCACCAGCCCCCTCACCCTGGTGACGGAGCTTGTAGAAAGCCTGGAACAGGGATAGACTGGCCGCGAAGCCCTGGAAATGGCAAAGGATGACGAAGGCGCAGAAGATCCGAACCGAGTTCGGAGTCAACGTCGGCACTAACCTATATCTATTCAAAAGGTTCAGGAAGAAGGGGTGGAATGGAAGCCGCAGCCCGCACCGAAAGAACTCCTCGTACAGAGTGACCCGACTCGGAAGGATGGAGGTCACTCTGTCATCGGGTCCTGGCATGGACAGGCGGATGAAATCAGGGACCCTATACATAACCATAAGGGCCTCTACCTCCTCAGGGGTCATGGTGGAGGCAATCCCCCTGGCCCCGCCGGGTCAAGGCTCGCAACCGGAGGAGATGCCGGATGACGCAAAGAAATGGGAACTGCTCTCATCGGGGGTTGGTCACTCACCCCCGGCCGGTCACAGATCGTGATCCCACCTAACGATCGGGGCATTTGGCTAACAGTCGAAGTATGGTCCTTACCGGGGGAAGGGGACGACTTTACTACCGGCCTCTTACCCTCCCTAATGGCCCTACGGTCCATGGGTCAAGGGTGAAGGATAAAAAGGGAGACCAACCTGAAAGTTGGGAGGAAGATGAAGGTTGGAGGTCTCGGTTTGCAGGGAAGCTCAAAAGGAGGAAGCAAAAAACAATGGCGATGTAAAGCTCTCCCCCGAGCCCATGGAGCGCCTTTTATACCCCAATTTCAAATCGCATCGCCCGAGAATGCGCGCGTGGCCTTCACCCATTGCGCCGGGTTCTCAGGCGCCGGCCATTTTGCCCGCGCCCGAGGCGCGCTGCCTCGGTTTCGCCAAGGAGCGGGATCTTCGGCCAATAGCGCTGCATGGAAAACGGGGAGGCAATGATGGCGCCTAATTTTTCCCATTCCCTGAGAAGCACTCCCTTGAGACACCGGAGTCGACGTCAGCGCCCACTTACCGCATGATTACGAAAGATTTTGAAGCGTTATCGCCTCGGGAAGGCACGCCAGCTTACCTGCCATCAAAGGCACCCGTAGTTGGTCATCAAATTTTTGAATCTTCGCACCCCTTTCGCCCAAAGGATGGCCGGCACGTGGCCCTTCGTGCTCAGGAGCGGGGGGGGGCATCTGATGTGGCTAATGATGTAGCTAATAAAGTCGCAGGAGTAATCATGGCAAAATAAACCACGTGGCACAAATCTCCCAGTCAGCCGGGGTGGCCCCGACCTCCTCAGGTCGGCCCAGCGTCGCCCAGTCAGCCGAGGCGGCCTCGACCTCTTCAGGACGGCCCCGTCGGCCCCGGCATCGCCCAGTCAGCCGAGGCCCCGAGCTCTTCAGGACGGCCCCGTCGGCCCCGGCCCCGGCATCGCCCAGTCAGCCGGGGCAGCCCCGACCTCTTCAGGTTGGCCCCGTCGGCCCCGGCATCGCCAAGTCAGCCGAGGGAGCCCTGACCTCTTCAGGACGACCCCATCGGCTCCGGCATCGCCCAGTCAGCCGGGCAGCCCTGACCTCTTCAGGTCGGCCCCGGCATCGCTTAGTCAGCAGAGGCGGCCCCGACCTCTTCAGGTCAGCCCCGTCGGCCCCGGCATCGCCCAGTCAGCCGAGGCGGCCCCAACCTCTTCAGTCGGCTCCGTCGGCCCCGGCATCGCCCAGTCAGCCGGGGCAGCCCTATCCCCCCGGCTTCGCCCCGACCTCTTTAGGTCGTCCCCATCGGCCTTGGCATCGCCTAGTCAGCCGAGGCGGCCCCAACCTCTTCAGGTCAACTCCGTCGGTCCCGGCATCGCCCAGTCAGCCGAGGCGGCCCCGACCTCTTCAAGTCGGCCCTGTCGGCCCCGGCATTGCCCAGTCAGCCGAGGCGGCCCCGACCTCTTCAGGACTGCCCCGTCGGCCCCAGCATTGCCCAGTCAGCCGAGGTGGCCCTGACCTCTTGAGGTCAGCCCCACGCCTGATAGCGCCACCATCTTTCTGACTCGCCCAGACTGGCATTGCCAGATCCACCTACCACTTGGCCATGCCGTCGATGGGACCAGGCCCACCTACCTGCTGGCTCCACCGACTGATGGGACTTGGCCTACCAACCACCGGTTTCTCTCTTCGATGGGACATGACCCCCAATCTGCCCGAATTCACGTAACCCCCACGTGTCCCGCTGACATTCCTCCTCACGAAATGTCATGCGGCTAATCCCCATACCGATTTCAACCGCCTATAAAAGGATGAGTCCACATGAAACTCAGGTATGCGAACATAATCTCCCTCTCACTCCACTATCCTAGGGAAACCCCGTCTCTTAAGGGCTTTCTCTGCCTAAAGAGCCCTTCTGGGTTCTTCCTCAGCTGTGACTTCGATCGCTGACTTGAGCATCGGAGGGTCCCGACCGGAGAACCCCTTCGGTCTTGGGACTTCTTGTAGGTTGTCTAGCTAGGCGAGGACCTCATCGGAAGCCAGATCAACTTCCCCAGCGCTCAACTTCGGTGATCGGGCGTCATCATGCATATATCCTAATTCTTTGTTTTCTGAAAAAAAAGAGAAAGAATCTAGTAGAACCGCGAGACATAATAAATCATTGTTCATATTTTTTGAGCAAATGATTCTATGGCATGTTTAATTTCTGTTGATGCCAAGTTACCTTCCTTAAACGCCAGGAAGCGGAGATCTTCCTCGGCGAGCTCCTGCAAGAAAAGTCCCAGAGATCGGATGTTCGGTGGGGACCCTTCGACGCTCAAGTGAGCGACTCGGGAACAGACAAGAGAAAATTAGCAGAAATGAGCTAGAGAACTAGAGTTCAGATCCTTCCCTTGTTTTATGTGTGTGCCTTTATACCTATCCGACGGTCTCTTTTTTTTGTTTCCAGAAGGTTGCTGACTTCGAGGTGCCTTTGTCCACTAACGGACGGAAAGCAATGCTGACAGTGACGGGTCGCAACTGCCCATCAGAGGTGTCCTGCCTCGCTTGCCACCTGTCGAGTGCGGCTGCGGGTGGCAGGCAGATATGGTTGCGTTTGGCATGCGCCGTTACGGGGTATGGCCACGCGCTGCTGCAGGTGAGTGGTGGATCACGTGGCCGCTGCAGGTGGTTGGTGGGCCACGTGGGTGTATCAGATGGCTCGAGGCAGTGGGTTGCCAGCCCTGGTAGCCAGACCGAGACGGAAGCTCAAGGTCGAGGCTGACGCTTGAGGCCTCGGGGAACCTCGGAGGCCTCGGGGGCCTCGGGGGCCAAAGGGGCCTCGGGGCCGAGGCCATCCCACGAGGTCGAGGTTAGGCTCCGTCAGTTCATCGTTTGCTTACCGTTTACTTTGACAATGTTGGATCAACCATATCAGATGCCTCCTCACCCCTGAGATGAAGTGGGCCCACCCGGCGAAGCGAAAGGGGTGTCACCTCCCAAGTGGCTGATCCCCGTCCGATGCCAACTGCCCCTGGACACGTTCTCTGGGCGTTGCGATAGCTTAGCGCGGGCGACCCAGGGGATGTGAAGGGGCAGTCACTGTTGTTCATATCTGCAGTGACGGTCCTCGAGGCTAGGCCGATCTCTCGAAACCCACCAAAAGTGGCCGCCATCATTGTCATTGGCCGGAGGCGGATCGTCCCACGCACCGGGGCCTGCCGAGGCGACCTAGCCTATAGCCGGGGTCCACGTGGGCAGGTGAGGTGAGACAATTTGAAACTGTTTTAAGCCGGGCGAAGGACTGGTTTCCGTCACTTTGCTTGAGTTGTCTTCGTCTTCCTCTGGCCTTCAACCTCTCCTGCAACCCGAGAACCAGCCTCCGCCACTTTCTTCCACAGGTCAGCTTCCTGTCCCTTCCAAACCTTCCCTTTCTTCTTCAAATCCTTGCCATGGCCTCCTCACTTTCTTGGTCCTTCTCCGCTTCTCCCAACGACCACATCTCTCCCTCGAGGCTCCGCGCCTCTTCATCTCCCACTCCCTCATGGTCCTCCGATCCGGAGGACCGTCTTTCTCTTGCTCGGCAGCAGGTCACCGGTAAGGCTCCCGCGAGGAGACGCCCGGCGGCCACCGGTAGGGCTCCAGCGAGGAGGCGCCAGGCGGCGCCGGTACCTCCTCGAGGGTGGGGGCAAAATCCTCGACAGGGACCGCCTCCACGGTAATGGGCCAGAACCTAGCAATATCAGGGCCCGTTACTAAATTCCCGAGATATCGGGCTCTTCCTTCGACCCCCGACGACAGGGTGGTCTCCTCTCGGCCCGGCAAGGTAGCCTTATACGAGATTACCTTAAGGCTGGGCCTTCGACTATCTTTTCATCCTTTCTTCATCAATCTTTTGGACTATTACTCCTTGACTCCCACTCAGCTGGTCCCGAACTTCCTTCGGACCATTTGTGCTTTCATTGTCCTTTGTCACCATCTTCAGATTACCCCCCTGACTCTCCCTCTTCCGCAGTTTCTATACCCTTAGGCAGCAGGCGGGTTGGTGGCTATTCCATCCCCGACCCAGTCGTGTTCTCAAGCTGCTCCTCCCCTCTCCGTCAAGGGATGGAAGTCTCGGTTCTTTTTTGTGGACCTTGACCAAGTTAAGCCCGGGTAGGGGGACCCTGACCTTCGTCCCAATATGAACTCCACCATACTCCCGGGAGACAAAGAAGCACTGGGGCAGCTGTTGACCGCCGACATCCCCAGGTACAACCTGCTCTTGTCGGAGGACAACCTTCGGCTGGCGGCCTCACCACCCGAAGCGGTGAGTAGCAGATGTCCCCGTACTTAGCCAAACTTCCTTCTCCCTTTTTTCTTCCTTTTTTTTTTCTTACTCTGACTGATGTCGTGCAGCAATGAAGGTCCGACCGCTAAGCTTAGGAAGGACGCCATCAAGAGGATGAGGGCCGAGGCAGGCCGAGCAAGGGGCAGCAGGCCCCGGTGCCCAAGCGTCCGGCGGTGCAGGTCTCCCCGCCTCCCGAGCGCCAAGAGCCTCCAATCGCCTCGGCCATGGACTTGACAGTCGACACCCCTTCGGAGGAGGCGAGGGTTGAGGGGGCAACAGAGGAGCTCCAGGCGCCCGCCGAGCCAACTCAGTAGAGGCAGAGCAAGGCCGAAGCACGGGCCATTAGCGGCGGCGAGCCTGCCCCCAGAGGAAGTGCCGGTAGGTAGCCCCCCGCACACCGAACCTGAGTGCGCCGAAGCCGCCGAGGGAAGCAGGGTCGAACCAATCCCCACGGATTTGCCCTGATGAATGATGGGCGCCGAGCGGAGCGGCTCATGTCCCAGGTCATGCTGCCAAAGTTCCAGGAGGAGCTCAGGCATCTAGGGGTGACCAGGTTCTTCAGGGAGGCCTTCTCGGCCCTCGTCTGGGTAAGTGACCTTTTACCCTTAGCCTCAAATACCCAATGGTTTGCATGACTGACCTTTAAAATGCAGGTGACAAACTCCCTGGGAGCCACCAGGGAGGTGCTCGACGAATGGGAGGCGCCATCGCCAGACCCGTCGGGACGCCGAGGAGGCCCAGGCCCGGGTCGAGGCGTAGAGAGAGCCCTGGAGGCGGCGAGAGCCAACCAAGCTGCCGAGGCGAGGGAGGCCGAGAGCCGAGCGGTGGCCGAAGCCAGCCGACTCCGGGCGGCACTCAGCCAGCTCTGTGAGGCCGAGAGCGCCGTCGAGGCCCGAAACCTCCATATCGCCGAGCTGAACTCAGCCATCCAGTCAGCTGAAGACAAGGCGAGGCGCGCCGAGGATGAAGCGGAGCACGCCAAAGAGGCAAAAAGGATGGCAGTCTCTCTGGTCGCGGAGAAAGAGGCCAAGGTTGCCAAGGTGGAGGCCACCGCTGAGGCCAGGGCCGTAGCGACCGTGGAGGAGTTCCGAGCCTCGGAACGCTTCGCCGACAAGTTAGCCGAGGTCACTGTGGATGCCTATCTCCAAGGGTTCCGCGATGCCAAAGAGAAAGCGGCTCGAGTCTTGGACCTCCCTCAGGCCAGGGATTTCGTGCCGGACCAAGGGTCTGAGGGGGCCCCCTCCGATGATGAGCCCACGGCCAACCCTTGATTTTGCACTGTTTTTCTTGTTTTTGTACAAAGTCCGACTCAGTCGGCATTCTGTAAACACTTTATCATCAATGAAATTATTTTTGGCTAACTTCAATGTGTCTCTTTTGGTCCTTGGATTGCCGACGTGGGACCCCTGGGGGCCTCGTCGGCACCGAGGGGCAGCTTTTACCCACTCATGAGCGACTTCAATTTAGCTAAGTAGGGCCGGAACCCTGGGGAGAGCCGAGGAAGACTCGGGCTTCTGGGGACCGATGGAACATCGGCCTCGGGACGCCGAAGAAGACTCGGGCTTCTGGGGACCGATGGAACATCGGCCTCGGGACGCCGAAGAAGACTCGGGCTTTTGGGGGCCGGTGGTACATCGGTCTTCGGTGCTGATGGTACATCGATCTTTCTGTGCTGAGCTAGCCTCGGGCTTTTGGGAGCCGATGGTACACCGATTTTCGGTGCCGATGGTACATCGGTCTTCGATGCCAATGGTACATTGGACTTTCTATGCTGAGCTGGCCTCGGGCTTTTGGGAGCCGGTGGTACACTGGTCTTCAGTGCCGATGGTACATCGGTCTTCAGTGCCAACGGTACATTGGACTTTCTGTGCCGAGCTGGCCTCGGGCTTTTGGGAGCCAATGGTACACTGGTCTTCGATGCCGATGGTACATCGGTCTTTGATGCCAATGGTACATTGGACTTTCTGTGCCGAGCTGGCCTCGGGCTTTTGGGAGCCAGTGGTACACTGGTCTTCGGTGCCGATGGTACTTTGGTCTTTCATGCCAATGGTACATTAGTCTTCGATGCCAATGGTACATTGGACTTTCTATGCCGAGCAGGCCTTGGATTTTTGGGAGCCGATGGTACACCGGTCTTCGGTGCCGATGGTACATTGGTCTTTCTGTGCTGAGCTAGCCTCGGGCTTTTGGGAGCCGGTGGTACACCGGTCTTTGGTGTCAATGGTACATCGGTCTTCGATGCCAATGTTACATTGGACTTTCTGTGCCGAGCTGGCCTCGGGCTTTTGGGAGCCGATGGTACACCGGTCTTCAGTGCTGATGGTACATCGGTCTTCAGTATCAATGGTACATTGGACTTTCTATGCTGAGCTGGCCTCAAGCTTTTGGGAGCTGGTGGTACATCGGTCTTCGGTGCCGATGGTACATCGGTCTTCGATGCCAATGATACATTGGACTTTCTGTGCCGAGCTGGCCTCGAGCTTTTGGGAGCCGATGGTACACCGATCTTTGGTGCCGATGGTACATCGGTCTTCAGTGCCAATGGTACATTGGACTTTCTATGCTGAGCTAGCCTTGGGCTTTTGGGAGCCGGTGGTACATCGACCTTCGGTGCCGATGGTACATCGGTCTTCGATGCCAATGGTATATTAGACTTTCTGTGCCGAGCTAGCCTCGAGCTTTTGGGAGCCGGTGGTACATCAGTCTTCGGTGCCGATGGTACATCGGTCTTCAGTGCCAATAGTACATTGGACTTTCTGTGCCGAGCTGGCCTCAGGCTTTTGGGAGCCGATGGTACATCAACCTTTGGTGCCGATGATACATCGGTCTTCAATGCCAATGGTACATTGGAATTTCTGTGCCGAGCTGGCCTTAGGCTTTTGGGAGCCGATGGTACATCGGTCTTCGGTACCGATGGTACATCAGTCTTTCTGTGCCGAGCTAGCCTTGGACTTTTGGGAGCCGATGGTACACCGGTCTTCAGTGCCGATGATACATCGGTCTTTAGTGCCAATGGTACATTGGACTTTCTGTACCGAGCTGGCCTCAGGCTTTTGGGAGCCAGTGGTACACCGGTCTTCGGTGCCTATGGTACATTGGTCTTCAGTGCCAATGGTACATTGGACTTTCTGTGCCGAGCTGGCCTCGGGCTTTTGGGAGCCGGTGGTACACCAATCTTCGGTGCCGATGGTACATCAGTCTTCGATGCCAATGGTACATTGGACTTTCTGTGCCAAGCTGGCCTCGGGCTTTTTGCTGAAAAGCTAGGTTACTTGAACTCGTTTATTAATATCAAGTGCGGGGCGAGAGCCCAAGAGAATGCAAGCATAAAATTTAATGTAAAGAGAGGGTACACTACTGATAATACCGACAGAGGTTGTCGGCGTTCCATGTCCATGGGAGTGGCTTTCCATCTAGCCCTTCAATTGTGTATGCTCCGTAGTGGAGTGCCTCAGCAACTCGATAGGATCCCTCCCAGTTTGGTGCTAACTTGCCTCCCTCCATGGGTTTTGAAACTTCAGCTCGCCGAAGAACTAGGTCCCCTGGCAAAAAGGTCTTAGGGCGGTCACGAGTGTTGTAATACCTGGCTGTCCGCTGTCGGTAGGCTGCCATCCGGAGTCGTGCTTGGTCCCGTACCTCCTCCATGAGGTCAAGGTTGGCCCGCAACTGGTTCGGGTTGTCTTCCTCGCTATATGCCTTCACCCTAGGGTCGCTATATGCCTCCACCCTAGGGCTCGGGGAGCCGATCTCCACAGGAATGACTGCTTTAGATCCGAAGACGAGGCTGAAGGGAGTCACCCCAGTGGGGGCTCACGGCGTGGTGTGGTAGGTCCACAGCACATTAGGGAGCTCCTCCACCCACCATCCTTTGCAGTCATCTAGCCGGGCTCTCAATCCTTGGAGAATGATGCAGTTGGTCACCTCGGCCGCTTCATGGGTCTGAGGATGCCCAACGGAGGTGAACCGCTGATGGATGCCTAGCTCTGTGCAGAATCCTCGGAAGGGTGCATTATCAAAATGCTGGCCGTTGTCGTTGATCAGGGTATGTGGTAGCCTGAATCGGCATATTACAGACTTCTAGAAGAAGGACCTCACCTTGCCCTTGGTGATCTTGGCGAGTGCCTCGGCCTCAATCCATTTGGTGAAGTGGTCAACGGCCACCAGCATGAACTTGCGCTAACCGGAGGCTGGAGGGAACGATCCCAAAATGTCCATACCCCATTGGGCGAAGGGCTAAGGTACCGCCAAGGGGGTCATCTAGGACGTCGGCTGCCACTGGATATTGGCATGGCACTGGCAGCTATCACACTTCTTGATGAGCTCGGCTGCATCCTCCCTCATGGTCAGCCAGTAGTACCCTTGCTACAGGGCTTTGTAGGCCAGGGCTCTGCCCCCAGATGACTTCCGTAGATGCTCTCATGGATTTCTCACAGGATGTAATCAGCTTCCATGGGGCCGACACATTTGAGGACCGGGTACGAGAACGACCTTCGGTAGAGCCTCCCGTCCAATATCAGGAACTTTGGGGCTCGCCGTCTGAGCAGCTTGGCCTCAGTGGGGTCTTTAGGAAGGGTGCCATCAGTTAAATATCGGATGTAGGCATCCATCCAAGAGGGCTCCTGCTCGATCAGTAGAGCCTCCTTCGCTACCTCAATGCTCGGGACTTGCAAGTGCTCCACGTACGACCTTCCCAAGGTTCCGTCGGCTGAAGTAGCCAAGTGGGATAGCGCATCAGCCCTGGCATTCTCCGCTCGGGGAATGTAGCTGACGCGGAAGTAGAAAAACTGAGAGGTATGGGATTGCACCTTGCTAAGATAACGGGACATAGTCGGGTCTCGGGCCTCATATTCCATAGTGACCTGCCCAGAGACAAGCTGAGAGTCCGTGAAGGCCCTCAGATGCTCCGCACTGAGTTCCTTGGCTAGCTTTATCCCTGCCAACAAGGCTTCATACTCTGCCTAATTGTTGGTGGCTGAAAAAAGAAATTGGAGGGCATACTCCACCACCTCCCCCTCGGGGCTCGCAAGAATGAGTCCAGCCTCACTCCCCTGAGAATTCGACGCTCCATCTACATGAATGATCCAATCTTTCTTTCCCACCCCCTCGGCCTTGGGGGACTCCACACGCGCCTCTGGGTGTGACTCCTTCGGATGCTCCTCGGCCCAAGTGCACTTGACCAAGAAATTGGCTAACACCTGGGACTTCATTGCAGATCTCGGCCGAATGGACAAGTTGAACTCCCCCAACTTGATGGCCCACTTGGCCAACCGATCGGAGGTGTCAGGACGGGACAAGATAGTCCGAAGGGGTTGGTTCATGAGCACCACGATCGGATGAGCTTGGAAGTATGGTCGGAAGTGCTGAGCGGAGACGATCAAGGCGAAGATAATTTTCTTAGTCTGGGAGTACCTGGTCTCGGCGTCATGGAGTACCTTGCTGGTGTAGTAGACTGGCTTCTATGCTCCATCGGCATCCATGCAGACGAGCACAGAACTGATGGCCTTGGGGGAGGCTGCGAGATACAGAAAGAGCTCCTCCCCTCTTCTTGGCTTGGACGACAGTGGAGTAGATAAAAATTTCTTCAGCCCCTCGAAGGCCTCCTCGAAGCTGCTGACCTTGCGCAACGCCTTGAAGAAAGGTAGACACCTTTCTGCCGACTTGGACAAGAAACGGCTCAAAGCTGCTACTCTCCCGGTCAGGTGCTGCACCTCTTTTTGTTAGCTGGGGGCCTCATGTCCATAATGGCTCAGATCTTGTCAGGGTTGGCTTCGATTCCTTGCTGAGTCACCATGAAGCATAAAAACTTGCCTGCTGTAACCCCGAAGGCACACTTATAGGGGTTCAGCCTCATCTGATATCGGCGGAGATTGTCAAAGGTCTTCGCCAGGTCGGCAACATGGTCGGCAACTCGGGCGCTCTTGGTCAGCATATCGTCCACGTACACCTCCATATTACGCCCGATCTGGTCCTCAAAGACCTTGTTCATCAACCTCTGGTAGGTGGCTCCCGCATTCTTCAACCCGAACAACATCACCTTGTAACAATATATCCCCTTCTCAGTTACAAAGGAGGTCGCCTCTTCATCAGCCGGGTCCATCCTGATCTGGTTGAACCCCGAGAATGTGTCCATGAAGTTGAGGGTCTCATGGCCGGATATAGCATCTACCAATTGGTCGATCTGAGGCAGCGGAAAGCTGTCCTTAGGGCACGCTTTATTAAGATTGGTAAAGTTCACGCACATCCTCCAGCTCCCACTGGCCTTGCGGACCATCCCAATATTCACTAGCCAGTCGGGGTAGTGCACTTCGCGAATGTGGCTGGCTGCCACTAACTTATGTACCTCCTCATCTATGGCCTTCTATCTGTCTAGGGCAAAGCTCCTCTTCTTCTGCCGAATGGGTCGGCACTCCTGCTTGATGTTGAGTTGGTGGGTGATCACCTCCTTTGAGATGCCTGGCATGTCGGACGTCGATCAGGTGAAGATATCAGCATTGGCTCGCAGGAAAGCGAGGAGCTGGTTGAGGGCTTCCTCTAGAAGCAGGGCCCCAACTTGGATGGTCAGCGTCGGGTCCTTCCCCAGGGGGAAGGCTAGCAGGTGCTCGGCCGGTTCCCCCCTTCTCTCCGAGTCTCGGGGGTCCAGTGCTTCTGGTGCAGGTGTAGATACCGCCCCCTGTGGACTGGGGGCCATGTGGTAGCAAAGTGGTGGCGGGTCCTGCTCCCCCCGCATCTCCCTGACCCCCTCGCTGGTAGGGAACCTTACCAGGAGCCTTTTGGTGGAGATAACAGCGTCCAGGAGGTTAAGCCCGGGCCTCCAAAGTATGGCATTGTAGGCAAGGAGCACCCGGACCATAAGGAAGCTCATGAAAACCATACTTTGTTGCGGGGGCATCCCAGCCGTGACAGGGAGAGTGATCTCTCCCTCGACCCTTACGGAGTCTCCGGTGAAACCCATCAAGGGCATGGTGACAGGTTGGAGTAGGTCGGGAGACAGGTTCATACGAACAAAAGCATCGTAACTCAAAACGTCCACCGAGCTTCCACTGTCAACCAGGATTCTTTTTACATGATGCTTAGCAATCGTCCTGGACACGATGATGTTGTCATCATTTTTGTTGACTACTCCCTCTAGGTCCCTTTTAGAAAAAGGGATTACAAAATCTGAGTCTCCCTCCCCCCTCGGCCTCTTGGGCGGGCCGCCTGCCCGTCAGGAAGTCATAGCCACCGTCTTCTCGATCGGAGCATTGTCGATCATCAGCGGCGGAGGTGCTGACGGGCCAGGAGCACTCGAGTTGTTCCTCTGAACGAACTTTCTCAGGTAGCCCCACTAGATAAGGTCCTCTATCGCCTTCTTCAGCTGGCGACAGTTGTTGGTGTCGTGGCCGTGGTCTCGATGGTAGCGGCAGTACAGGTTTTTGTTGCAGGGGGTCTTTGGGTTCAGCGAAGGAGGGCGTGGCAGGTACGACTCACCCTTGATCTCAAGCAAGATATGAGAGACGGGAGCAAGCAAAGGGGTGAATGGGCCGCCCTTGGTGCAGGAGCCCGAGGATGGTTATTCGGTCGGTGGGGAGGCTCGGGCTTCCTGGGACGAACTTCAGCAGGCTCTGGATGGGCCGGCTTCTTAGTGGTGCTTCCATTAGCCTCCCGCCGGGAGGAGTCAGCCTTGTTGGCACGGATATATTTTTGAGCCCGGCTGCTTCTTTGAACCAGGTAACGTAGTCCCGTAGGGACTCACCACCTTTCTGCTGGACGGAGAAGATACTGTCCGCCACTCTTGGAATCTTCCGGCAGGCATCAAAATGGGCCAGGAAGGCCCTCTTCAGCTAGTGGAAGGACTTAATACTCCGCGATGGCAGGCGGGAGTACCAGGCTCGAGCATCCTTCTTCAAGGTGGCGGGGAAGGCAATGCAAAGGAGTGAGTCGGTTGCCCTCTGGACCTGCATGAGGACCTTGTAACTCTCCAAATGGTCCAGGGGATCGATGGTTCCGTCGTACGGGTCCAGCTAAGGAAGATGGAACCAGGTTGAAATCGGCTCCTCCATGATGCGGCAAGATAGCGGTGGCCAGCTGTCATAGTCTGCCTCCAGTGAGTTGGTGATCCTGCGACTGAGTTCCTCTAGTCGCTGGTTGTACTCGTCGAGCTGGCGTTCAGCTTGGTGGGCTATTCGGCCGTCGAAGGACCCCTCCCTCGAGGATTTTGAGGAGGGGGGAGAATGGTGGTGATGCCGATGGGGGCGCTCCGCCTCCCTCCCATGTCGTCGTCTGGGAGAAGCACTAGCATGGCGAGACGGTGACCGAGGCCTCTTGGAGGCCTCTCGGCGATGAGGCCTGGGCGGAGTACGGCGGTGGCGAGCTTCTTGGATGGGAGATATCCCTTAAGAAGAATGTTGGCTGGGTTGGACCACTCCTGGAACTGACGGGAGTGGCTCCGGCTGTTGCGCGGCCGCCGGTTGCTGCTGCAGGACTTGGACCGCCGCCACCAAAGACTGGACTTGCATAGCGAGGGCGGCAAGCCAGTCTTCTTGAAGCTGCTACGGTGGTGGTGCAGGGACATCGGCTAGGGGAGCGGATAGGCCAACCGCTAGCGGGTCAGCACCTTGACGCTGACCCCCGGCGTGATTGGTGGAGACTTCTTATGCACGAGTCGTCACCATTGCTTGAGAGCTCGGGGAAAGAGAAGTTGCCGCTGACATGTTCGAAGCTTTTCTCTTTTTCACAACCCCTTCTTGGCGCACCAATCTGTTGATGCCAAGTCACCTTCCTTAAACACCGGGGAAGCAGAGATCTTCCTCGGCGAGCTCCTACAAGAAAAGTCGCCGGAGACCGGATGCTCTGGTGGGGACCCTCCGACACTCAAGTCAGCGACTCGGGAATAGACAAGAGAAAACTAGTAGAAATGAGTTAGAGAACTAGAGTTCAGATCCTTCCCTCGTTGTATGTGTGTGCCTTTATACCTGTCCGACGGTCTCTTTTTTCCATTTCCAGAAGGTTGCTGACTTTGAGGTGCCTTTGTCCACTAACGGACGGAAAGCAAGGCTGACAGTGATGGGTCGCAACCGCCCGTCAGAGGTGTCCTGCCTCGCCTGCCACCTGCCGAGTGCGGCACTGTGAGTGACAGGCTGATATGGTTGCATCTGGCATGCGCCGTTACGGGGTATGGCCACACGCTGCTGCAGGCGAGTGGTGGATCACATGGCCACTGCAGGCAGTTGGTGGGCCACGTGGGCGTGTCAGGTGGCTTGAGGTAGCGGGTTGCCAGCCCCGGTGGCCAGACCGAGACGGAAGCTCAAGGCCGAGGCTGACGCTCGAGGCCGAGGGGAACCTCGGAGGCCTCGAGGGCCTCGGGGGCCTCGGGGGCCGAGGCCATCCCACGAGGCCGAGGTTAGGCTCCATCAGTTCACCGTTTGCTTACCGTTTACTTTGACGATGTTGGATCAACCACATCAATTTCTTTAATTGCAACAATTAATCTTTCAATTGTAGGCCTCATGCATCTTGGTCAAACTTTTCATAAGAGCCTAGTCATAACCCTAATAGACGTTATCAACTCAGCTAGGGTTGAAGAAGAATTCTAACTTAAAGAGAAATTCATGATCTTGAATAGATTTATTAGATAGATATAGACTATGAGAGATTTCAAAGGGATTCATAATCCATCGATCTGAATCCACTAGGAATGGTATCCCTAATTAAAAACCAGGATATAGTCAAGTGCACCCAAATCAACCTACTCCTAGCATTCCATTGACCCGCAAGGAAGATAAGGGTAAGTCACCTAAAGTTCAGAGGAATCCTAATCCTAATGCTCCTTGTTTTAGATGTCATAAATTGGGACACTATGCTAGTTAATGCCCAACCCGATCCCTACACATAGGAGAACTAAAGGAAGAAGATCCTGAACCCGCTGATGAGCATGAAGGAGAAGTGTATGAAGTTGGAATACACTTAGTGGATGAATATGAAGGAGATGAGAAAGCCATTAAATTATCTGATTTATTGGAAGTTGTTAGATGTATCTTGATCCAAACCAAAGAACAAGAGGATTGGCATAGGATCCATATTCTACAGACATTTGTTAAGTTAGGAAAAAAGGTATGTAAGATCATCATAGATATCGGGAGCTGTATTAATGCCATCTTAACCAGTGTTATCAAAACCCTAGGTTTATCTACGGTTCCCCATCCCAATCCCTATAAGGTATTCTGGATAGACTCAACTTCCATTCCCATTAAACTGAGATGCCAAGTCATGATCTAACTATAATCCTATAAGAAAATGTATGGTTTGATGTCCTTCCTATGGGAGTTAGCGATATCATCTTAGGTCGACCTTGGTTATATGACCATGATGCTACAATGTATGGTCGATCCAACTCCTGTTCCTTTAACCATCTTAGGAAGAAGTTTGTGATAAACCCAACTCCACCTAAGGATCACATTAAGAGAGAATCTAATAACCTGAAAGAGAAGAAACCATGATTAAATCTGATTAGCGCTAAAGAACTAGAGCATGAGATCACTGAGGGTTCACCAGTTTGGGTCTTAACTACTAGGGAAATTCAAGATCAAACTCAAAAAGAACAGCCTCAGAAGGTAGTAGAATTTTTGAAAGAGTTTCAAGATGTGTTTTCTGAAGAACTTCCTAATCAATTACCACCTTTAAGGGACATACAACATACTATAGATCTAGTCCCAGGAGCCACTTTGCCGAATCTTTCACATTATAGGATGAATTCCACTGAACACTTAGAATTACAAAAATAGGTTAGTGAACTTCTCAAGAAGGGTTTTATTAGGGAAAGTCTAAGTCCATGTGTAGTACTTGCCTTTTTAACCTCCAAGAAAGATGACACTTGAAGGATGTGCATTGATAGTCGAGCCATTAACAAAATAACAGTTAAGTATTGTTTTTCCATTCCCCGTTTTGATGACATGCTAGATATGATGGCTAGAGCAACTATTTTCTCTAAGATTGACCTTAGAAGTGGCTATCACCAAGTTAGGATCATACCTGGGGATGAGTGAAAAATAGCTTTTAAGACTAAGGATGGTCTTTATGAGTGGGTAGTGATGCCTTTTGGATTGTCCAATGCTCCTAGTACTTTCATGAGGATCATGACCCAAGTTCTAAGAACATTCATGAAAGATTTTTATAGTTTATTTTGATGATATTTTGATCTACAGTAGGACTAAAGAAGATCATCTAAGCCATGTCCGACAAGTCTGTCAAGCCCTTAGGAAGGATAGCCTCTATGACAATTTGAATAAATGCGAGTTCTTAACCCATAGAGTCATCTTCCTACGATTTTTAGTGACCTCCAAAGGAGTATCAACTGATCCAGAAAAAGATTAAGTCCATAGTTGAGTGGCCAGTACCTACTAGTATACACGATGTGCGCAACTTCCATAGCCTTGTTACCTTCTATAGACGATTTATTTGTGGATTTAGCTCTATAGTTGCACCCATCACTGATTACATTAGGAAGGGAACCTTTGAATGGACTAAAGCTACAGATAAAGCCTTTCTAGACATTAAGAAAAGATGATTTAAGCACCCATTTTGAGGTTACCCAATTTTTAAATGTCTTTGAGATTGCTTGTGATGCTTCTGGAGTGGATATAGGAGGAATCTTAAGTCAAGAAAATCGTCCCATAGCCTTCTTTAGTGAGAAATTGAATGAGGCTAAGCTTAGGTACTCGACTTATGATAAGGAATTTTATACGGTAGTTCAAGCCCTAAGATATTGGAGACATTATTTACTACCGCATAAATTTATTCTATACTTTGATCATGAGGTACTCCAATTCCTTAATTTATAGAAGAAATTGAACCCTAGGCACGGTAAGTGGGTAGAATACATTCAAGCTTACACTTTTATGTTAAAACACCATACTAGTACTGAAAATAAGGTCGCTGATGCCCTTAGCCATTGATCCATGCTCTTGAATTCTATTAGGACTGATGTCGTAGGATTTGACAAACTGAAAGAGGAATATGAGACATGTCCCAACTTTAGTGAAATCTATCAATCTGTGAAACAAGGATCATCTAGTTCGCATAGTGAGTATACCCTTCAGGATGGCTACCTTTTTAATAACAACAAGTTGTATATTCCCAAGACTTTTCTTAAAGAATTTTTAGTTTGGGAAATCCATGCAGGAGGTCTAGCTAGTCATTTCGGTAGGAATAAAACTATTCTAGCAATTCAGGACCAATTCTATTGACCAAGTATTAAAAGGAACGTCGCCCAAATTATGGCTAGATGTTGAACTTGTGCTATTGCCAAACAGTAATAGCAAACATTGGCCTTTAAACCCTGTTACCTGTACTCGATTGTCCTTGGCAAGCCCTTAGTATGGATTTTGTGTTAGGATTTCCTAAGACCCAGAGGAGACATGATTCAATCTATGTTAGGGTCAATAGATTCTCCAAAAGGGCTCATTTCATACCCTGTTCCAAAGCCTTTGATGCCTCCAAGGTGGCCAAACTTTCTTAGATGAAGTGGTTAGGTTACATGGCCTACCAAAAACCATTGTATCTGATAGGGATATCCGATTCACAAGTTACTTTTGGAAAATCCTCTAGCATATGTTAGGGACTAAGCTCAAATTTTTTACTTCTATCACCCTCAAACCGATGGCCAGACTGAAGTAGTGAACCGAATCCTTAAAAACTTATTGAGATGTCTTGTAGGTAAAAATACTATAAATTGGGATTCTTTTATTACTTAAAGCAGAATTCACCTATAACAGCTCAGTTAATAGGACCATAGGCAAGAGTCCATTTGAGATTATCCATGGTCATAAGCCTAATAGACCCATAGCCCTAATCCCTTTGCCCATACATGCACGAGTCTCTGAGTCAGCTGATCATTTGCACAACATGTTAGAGATTTGCATAAGAAAATTATCAATAAGATTAATTTGAGCAA
>UESW01002706.1:0-26706 GCA_900491605.1 Calamus simplicifolius | reverse complement strand
ATTGCTATCCAAAGCCCCCTTGAGGATATGCAGACCCTCCAATGATATGCTTCTCCGTGGCCGAGCTCTGGGGATTTCAATGCAAGGAGGCGGATCAGATGAAAAGCAAACCACCACCACAGTTAGATTGTCACAAGTGTTGCGCTTCAGCGCCTCCCGAACTAACTCTCTCGAGCACCTCTCAGGATCATTATGGATCATGAGCTCTTTCCTGGCCATTGTGACTGCACACTGACTGCTCATCACATCCCAAAGACCATCACAACCGATTATTAGGAATTCATCCTCCTCTGTGAGGGTTGTCTCCTGCAGCTCGGGTTCAGCACTCAAGGGGCAGGCAGCACCCTTTGACCCCTTCATGTGCCAATCACCAAGAGCCCTTGCAACAGATAACTGGCCATTTAAATACCCATCATAAACCATGCCACCAAGTCTCTCAATTCTAAGTCTTTCACCAATGCAGTTAGGTTTATGATCCCTGGAAAGTTCAAACGCTCGTCCACGCTTCCCTAATACAGCCCGGCAGTCACCTGCATTTGCAATAAGCATAGTCCTGCATGTTTCAAGGACAATTCAGTGTAGCCATTTAAGAACTTTAAGTGAATTAATGAACATAAAGCAATGAAGAGCTAAGCTTAAGTTGCTGGTTGCAGCAATAACCAATGCAACAATTATATTCTGCCTTACATCCTCAAATTAAGAATTTATTATTATGCAGATTAGATCTTAATACATAAAACAAGAATGCCCTGATCTCAAACACAGATTACAGAACCTTTCAACTTTTTGACCTTTGATAAAGTGTAATTCTTAGGAAATCACCTACTTAATGTAATTATTAGATAACACGGATAGCATAAAAGTGCCAACAGAAGTGTGTTAACAAATAACTAAAGAAGATAATTAGATTTACATTGTTTGTATTTCTGAGTTCTGATGGGTTTGATGTCTTTCAGATTTTTAGCTTTTCTCAATAAAAGTAATAATCATTCTTCCCTTCTTTTCTATATATGGTAACCTAAAAAATAGTGAAGGTGACTGACATAGTTTCTTCATAAATCTAATTACATAAAAATGCAAAGTTAGTTTCTTCACAAATCCAATCACATAAAAATGCAAAGTAACCATCGCACCAAAATATATAATGGAAGAAGACTAACAATCAACTCATCCAATGCCTCAAAGTTGTTATTCAATGCAACTTTTGTTTAATTAAGAGCAACATCTTCATAAAATAGGAAAGGTGAATTCAAGAACACATTTCTCCATATGTGTGAACTTTAGTACACTTTAGTAACCCACCCCCCCAAAACAAAAAAAAACAAAAACAAAAAAAAATTGTAGGTAGTATGCAGAAATTGAAAATTTAACCTTCCAAAAATAAGGGCTGTCAAAGCTGTGGTTCCAGAGGAGCGATCGAGAGAACAGGAATCAGCTAATGCATGATCAGCTTTCATAAATGCACTCTTTACTGCCTTTTCCACACAAGTGGGGAAATGACTGTCCTCAATTATAAATTTGAGAAGGTTCTTTCGAACAAACAATGCTGCATCTATCCCACCATGACCATCAAATACCTGCATATTAACAGCTTTATCTCAGCAACTGACCAAATTGCATCCCCTCCCCCAAACAAAATAAATAAGTAAATAAATAAATAAATACACCACAAACAAAAAATTGATAAACCTGTATCCATTATAAGCATCCTTACTGGCAATTATTCGCAAGAAAGAAGAATATCCTTTACTTACTTTTATATCACAATTACAAATAGTAAACCTAATGCATTGGCAAGGTTTCATGAATATTATCAAAAACCATATAACAGTTGACATTGTATAAAATTGAATTCCACATGAAGGTAACACACCCCATAAAAAGCACCCGGTGATGGAAAATCTGGAGGGTCTCCAAGATGCTCAACTAAATTATCTAGACATACATGCTCATCCTCCATGTATGATTTTGGCCCAATTTCAGAGTAGCTTCCAGACCGAAACACAGGCAAGAAACCAGACTTCCCTTGTGGTGGAGATGTCAAACCCAACCTTCCTACCAAATCCTACAACAATAAAAGAGTTCGTAGTAATTCTCAATGCAGAGTGAAGGAAGCAAATTCATGTAGCTAAACCCATGTAGTTGGAAAAAGGGGTAGATAAGTTGAGTTGAGTAATTCTTAATGCAGCATGCAGAATGGATCTATATAAACAGATCATTCAAAAGGAACAAAAACCATCAGAAAACATACTAAGTGAGTGGAATCAGCCAGGTGGGCAGTGCTCGCACAATGCCGAATAACTGAAAGATGTCGAGGTGGTTTTCCAGCTTTTGATTCCTTCATGCCCTCCAGAGTCTCAGGATCTTCATTACCTGCAGAAGATCCATTTTCCTTGCCTCCATATCTGCCTTCTAACATTGTGAATGGAGGTGAGAATTCAGTGCCTGCTGCCATCTTCCTTTCCAAAATATGAATCTACCACAGTTTGCTAAGAAAAAACTACAGCATAATTCAACCCTTCCTCCAGAAACCGTTCCACAGATTTCTATCCCCAATAATGTAGCGACCCTTCAGGATCTTAAATCCAACTAGCAACCACAAGGTTCCAGAAGATGTAACGTTCCAAGAAAATTTAATCCAAGAAATTAAAGCAATCTGTTTTACAGAGATTCTTTGCAAACTAAAAGAATCATAAATAATCTGTTCTCTCCCTGGGTATTCAGCTCCAAATCACAACAATACGTAACTCAGTCGATTGTTTCTTAACCCTAAAGAATCCTCCACCTCCTATCAACCTTCAAGAAATCGCGTAATATACTACAAGCATCAAAAAGTCTCAATGTCTCCAAAGAACAAAAGATTGGATCTTTCACCGAATACCCGCTACCAAAAGACCACCTACGTTCCCTTACTAAGAGTGCCAATCCCAATTCATCTGCAATCCTATAAAAATTAGGACAGAATTCACCAAAATCCCGACCTTTTTGAACAAATATAAAGAATTAACCGATCTAAACAACATATCCTAGGCGATTGAAAATAAAACCTACAAAATTCGAAGTTTCCGCAAGGTCTTGAAAACAAACCCTAATTTATACAATTAAACAGCAAAAACTCTCTAATTCCAAAAGATTCCACAATACAAATAACTTGCCTTTCTCTCTTTTTCTGAAATTCTTCTGAATTTGGAGAGGAGAAAGAAAATTCCCAAAAGAATCGGAGTAAAGGAAAAAATTTGCCGCAGCTTTCAAGCGGAAAGAGGGAAAGAGAAATGAAACTGCCGGCCCTTTATATCGGGGCATTGCCAACCGGCGATCGCAGGTCACCCGGTTCGCCACTAAAGTCGGGTGGTCTGGATGGACACGTGGCGATCTGATAGTGGCTGAATAGGGGGTCGGCTGGATGACAATTCATGCTTAGCGGAGTGGTGCGGCCGGCGATCGCCAACCGTCAGATCCATGCTTGATGGGGAATTAGACGGCTGAGATATTTTCATTTATGCTTGTAGACTGATTTGAGGTTGCGGTCGTTTTGGGAGGACTCGCTTGGTAGGATTTTGATTAGCGGCAGAGCTGGTTTTCCTCTCCGTACGTACATATCAATCTTACTATGAACAATCATTATGGAATTATGTAACGAAGAATTTGAGGCGAAATCGAATCAGATCAGGTACAACATAGATCGAATCAGATACACAAAAGATCAAAAATTTATTAAGCTTCATCTATTTATTCAATAAATTAAAATATAATTTAAACTTAATCATTTTATTAAATAATTAATATGATAAAATATATAATAAAATGTATGATAAATTAAATCAAATTAAATGAGTTAAACGAATAAGCATTGCCACCTCTACTAAGAATGGTGTGCATGCATGGGGTCAACAAGCTTATCACTCTTGTTAGGCTAGACGGTCTAAATGGAGGATGGCTATAGGCCAATTGAAAGTTAGCTTTGAATTTGAATTTAAATTTAAAAATTATTTATTATATAATATTAGCTTTTGTTATGAAATATATTATTATCGAATCAGGTAATTATCATGTTATGAGTGGCTACTATAAAATATACCGTTATAGCGTGAGAAGGTTATTGTAGCATGAAATCAATCATGCGAGAAATTTTTACATGCTAGCACTTATTTGTTTCTCCAAATATCTTAGCATCCTTAAAATTTGTATAATAACCAAGTTGTACGTTTATATACTTTTGTATATTAATCATAGTTATAGCTGATAGGCTCACGTCGTTAAGATACCATGGCTATCATTTAATTAATTAACTCTTTAAGAAAATTAAAAATCAATAAAAAAAGTGAGTTGACAATATATTGAATGTTTTAAAATCATTGATTTAAGAAAATTAAGAGATCGGATAAATAGAAATTACAAGTGCAAAACAAAAAAAAACATGGTATTAGGATCTATTATTTAGATCCTAGCATCTACTTGCAATAAAAATGAAGAACATAAATTTAAAAATGTAAGAAAATAAACTTTATATTAATTGAAACTAGGATCCTACTACAAAATGAAATTGAATAAACTAAAAATAATTAAAAAGGAACAAAGATAGATGGATCGGCATAGCCTTGTCAGAAAGATGTCGACGAAATTCCCTTCTTCCTTCGTACTCCTTGAAGTGAACTGTGCTTCTCTGTTTCTTCTTCTTTGGCTCTTTGATCTTGAAAGTAAAGTTGGCTTGAAGATGGTGTAAGAACAATACTCTTTCTCTAAGATACCTCACCCTTAGAGGTCAATCCGCAACCCAAGTAGTGTTCTCTACCCTGTATCATCTTCTCTTTCCAAGATAATTTGATATGTAACTCTGAGGGCCTTTAAATAGATTATGCTGCTAACTTTTCCAACTTGATCTTCTCCTGATTTGATTGTGATTATATCTTGGTTAATTGTAAATGATCTTTATTCTGATTCCCTCATATTCCTTATTTATTCACCACTTTCCTTCTTTGTCTCAAATCTTAGCCGCCACATTCTTTCTTTAAAACTATATACTTTATTTAAAATTATTATAATATTGTTAATAAAATGGATGTCCATTGGTATTCTAAGGGAGGTTATGTTAAGTTATAAAGATATATTCCAAGGGAGGTTATGTCTATTGGTATTACCTGTAACATCTTTTACCATTTGTCTATAAATTGATGGCATGGAATTGTATTTGAAAAGGATTTGATGAAATAAGATATAGATGAAATAAGAGAAAATATATTCCAATACTTTCTTTTCTTAGTCTCTTTGTTCTATTGTTACTCTTTAATTATATAACACATTATATTGTTACTCTTTAATTATATAACACGTTATCAGCACGACTCTCTACCTCATCATTTTACATTGTTGAAGAAACTTTTATTGAAGTAAATATCATTTTATATATACGATTGTCTCTAATCCTTGATAAATTTGAAATAATTTTTATTCTAATAAAAGATTATGTACTAATTTACTTTGTATGCTTTGATAGTATTATTATGCAAATTTGACAAAACTTGATTTTGTGGCACTAGATATCATGGCAAAAATTATCAATCATGGATACTTGATGCTGAAATCCATCTGAATGCTAATGCCCTTGGTGATACAATTAAAGATGGTAATGAGGCATCCAACCAAGATAAAGCAAAAGCAATAATCTTCCTCCTACGAGGGATTGAAAGTTGAATACCTAATGGTAAAAGATCCCCTTATCCTTTGGAATAGCCTAAAAAAGCATTATGACCATAAAAAAATGGTCATTTCTCTCCAAGGCTGATGCACTTACATCTACAAAATTATAAAACAGTAAGTGAATACAATTCAGCTATGTTCAGAATTACTTCTTAATTGAAATTATGTGGAGAAAAAGTCACTAATGAGGATATGCTAAAAAAATCTTTTTCATTTTCATGCTTTCCAATTTGCTTTTAGCAGCAATATCGTGAAAGGATTTTAAGAAATATTCTGAACTAATTTCCTGCCTTTTTGTGGCTAAACAAAATAATGAACTTCTAATAAAAAATTATGAAGCCCGTCCAACTGGCTCTGTACCATTTCCTGAAGTGAATGAAACTACATATCAATTTTATAAACAAAGGCATGGTCGTGGACATGATTATGGATGCGAACGTGGTCGAGGATGTTTTGTTTATCATGGTGGTCATGTTAAAACTTTTTTTCACCACCTGAAAAGTGGAGAAAATAAGAAAAATAAAAAAAATTGAGAAAGGTTAAGGAGACTTAAGTAAAAATTTGGTGGATAACTCATGCTATTATTATGGAATAAAGGGTCATTGGTCGCGTACCTATCGTACGCCAAAATACCTTGTTGAACTTTATTAGAATCATTGAAAAAGAATGAGAAAAAGATGAAAACAAATTTTGTTTTGAATCTGGCCCTTCTGATACAGGATTTGATGATCTGGATGTTGCTAACTTCTTTATCCAACCAGAAGAAAATAATGCTTGTCTAATTGATAGTATGAATGTATAAGTTAATTTTAAGAATGCCTATGTTATCAAATAATACCATGAAATAAAATAATGTCTTATTATATATATGTTTTTTTAAAGAAATTGATGCAATGATGAATTGTACTTTTAGTTTTTATGCCTTTATATACCTTGTATTCTAATTTGTATTTCACTATGTCATTCTTTCCATGAAGAAAATGAAATTATCTTGAGTAGGATCTTTTGTCGACAACAACAATTTGTGCCTCGTCGACAGTGCTAGAACGCACACTATCTTAAAGATATGAAATATTTCTCTTACTTAAGAATGTAGGCAACAAATGTTAATACAATTTATAGTAGTGCAAAATTGATTAAAGGCTCTGAAAGAGCCCATATCATTTTGCCTTTAGAAACAAAATTCATAAATGATGATGCCTTATATTCTGAAAGGTCTTAAAGAAATTTATTGAGTTTTAAAGATATTCACAGAAATGGATATCATTGAGACAACTAATGAAGGCAATATTGAGATTTGTGCATTACAAGTATAATCTCAGGCAAGAAATATGTATTAGAAAAATTGCCTGCATTTTTCTTTGGTTTATACTACACAAATATAAGCACAATTGAAGCATATGCTATAGTAAACCAGAAGTTTACTAATCAAAATTATTTTATAATTTGGCATAACCGGTTGGGTCATCTTGGTTCAATTATAATGCGAAGAATTATAGAGAATTCATATGGGCATTCATTGAAGAATCAAAAAATATTATAACCAAATGAATTCTCATGTGCTGCTTACTCTTAAGGCAAATTAATTATTAGGCCATCATTGGCTAAAATCAAGACAAATCTCTTGAATTTTTGAGCACATACATGATAATATTTATGGACCTATTCATCCATAAAGTGGACCATTTAGATATTCATTGTTTTAATTGATGCTTCAACTAGATGGTCACATGTATGCTTATTATCAACTTGCAACCTGGCATTTGTGAGACTACTAGCATAATTAATTCGATTACGCGCTCATTTTCCAAATAATCCTATTAGACAATACGCCTTGATAATGTTGGTGAATTTACTTCTCAAGCATTCAATGATTATTATACTTCTATTGGAATCACTGTTGAACATCCTGTAGCATATGTTCATAATCAAAATGGTCTTATAGAATCGCTTTATCAAATAAATCCAAAAGATTGCAAGACAATACTTATGAGAGCAAAACCTCCTTTGTCTACATGGGGACATATTATTTTACATGCAGCAGCACTTATTCGCATCAGGCCAACGAATTATCATGAATTCTTCTTGTTACAATTGGTTTATGGTCAAGAACCAAATATTTCTCATCTAAGAATTTTTGGATGTGCGGTTTATATTTCAATTGCTCTACCACAACGCATTAAGATGGAACATCAAAAGAGGTTAGGGATATATGTTAGATATGAATCTTCATCTATAATTAAATATCTTGAACTATCTACAGGAGATTTATTTATGGTATATTTGTGGATTGTCATTTTGATGAGTCTATTTTTTCAATATTAGAGGGAGAAAATAAGCAGCGGATAAAAGAAATTAGTTGGAATGAATTATCATATTCCATCTCGATCCTCGTATAAAATAATATGAACTTGAAGTTCAAATGATAATTCACATAAAACTAGCAAATCAACTGCCAGACGCATTTATTGACCTTGAAAGAGTGACAAAGTTACATTACCAACTGCAAATGCTCCAATCAAAATTATTGTCCCTAAAGGACAACCTACCACTGCTAATAAGATAAAGGAACAAGTAAAGAGTGGTAGTCCAGTTGGTTCCAAAGATAATGACCCTCACAAAGAAAAGGAGCAAAGCATTTAGATGATCAGATTGAAGATACTGTGATGCGAGAAAAGATTTTCAGTATAATAACAGAAGTAATTGAGACTACATATGAGTCTGAGAATAAGGTACCTAAAATCAAGAAAATGAAGAGATCTCTATCAATTATATTATGACTGAAAAAAGATGGAACCGATATAAGATGATCATTGACGATAAGTTTGTATATTATATTGTGCAAAATATTAAAAATAAAAATGAGAATTATGAACCAATGTTTATGGCAGAATGTAGACATCAACAAGATTGACCAAAATGAAAGGATGCAATCAATTATGAATTAAAATCGCTAGCGAAATGTAAAGTTTTTGGAACGGTTGTTCAAACACCTGCTGGTGTAAAACCTGTAGGATATAAATGGGTATTCATACGAAAGCGAAATAAGGATAATAAAATTATGAGGTATAAAGCATGACTAGTTGCCTAAGAATTCTCATAAAGACTCGGTATTAATTATGAAGAGACATATTCTTTTATGGTGGATGTAATAACTTTTCGATATTTGATTAGTCTGGCAGTGCATGAAAAACTTGAATTGCGTCTTATGGATGTAATGACAGTCTATCTATATGGCTCACTTGACAATGATATCTATATGAAAATTCTAGAAGGATTACAATTGCTTGAAAAGTCTAACTCTAATTCGAGAGAACTTTATTCGATAAAGTTATAGAAGTTTCTCTATGGGTTAAAACAAGCAGGGCATATGTAGTACAATCATTTGACTGAATACCTATTGAAATAAGGCTATAATAATGATCTCATATGTCCTTGTGTCTTTATAAAGAGATCTGGATCATAATTTATGATCATTGTAGTATATGATGATGATTTGAATATGGTTAGAACTCTTGAAGAGCTTCAAAGGGCAGCAAATTGCTTAAAATAGGAATTTGAAATGAAAGATCTTGAAAAACAAAATTTTCTTTGGCCTACAGCTCGAGCATCTTAAGAATGAGATTTTTATGCACCGATCTGCTTATACAGCAAAGATACTTAAAAGGTTGTATATGAATAAAGCATACCTATTGAGTACTCTGATGGTCGTAAGGTTACTTGAAATCGATAAAAATCTTTTATGACCTAAGAAAGATGACGAAGAACTACTTGGTCCTGAAGTACCATATCTTAGCGCAATAGGTGTATTAATGTATCTTGCGACTCACACTCGATCTGATATATCTTTTTCAGTAAACTTGTTAGGAAGATATAGTTCTTCGCCTACAAGGAGGCATTGGATAGGTGTTAAGCACATATTCCGATACCTCAGAGGTACAATAGATATAGATTTGTATTATTCAAATTTATTCAAATCCGAGTTGGTAGGTTTTGCAGATGCAAGATATTTGTCTGATCCTCATAATGGTCAATCACAAATGGGTTATGTCTTTACATATGATGGCACTGCCATTTCATGATGTTCTACAAAGCAAATAATTATGGCTATATCTAACCATGCCAAAATTCTGGCAATTCATGAAGCAAGCCAAGAATGTGTATGACTTAGATCGGTAATCCAATACATTCAAAAGACATGTGGACTATTCTCTCAAAAGAATGTACCAACTATTTTGTAAGAGAATAATACAGCCTGCATAGCTCAACTGAAAGGAGGGTATATCAAAGGTGACAGAATAAAATATATATCCTCAAAGTTCTTTTTTACTCATGATCTTTAGAAGAGTGGTGCTATTAACGTTCAACAAGTTCGATCTAGTGATAATCTCGCTGATTTATTTATGAAAGCACTATCTACAAAGAGATTTTTAGAGTTAATCCAAAAATTAGACTACGATGACTTCAGAATCTTGAATGATAATCTTAAGGAAAGTATATCAAGAGATGCAGTCAAAAGAGGAAGCAAAATACTGTACTTTTTTTTTTAGTTATGGTTTTATCCTATTGAATTTTCTTGGCAAGGTTTTAATGAGGCAGTATCTCCTTTCAATAAAAAAACATGAATGATGTACTTTTCATGGTTAAATAAATGAGTGTTATAATATTTCTAATAAAATAGATGTCAATTGGTATTCTAAATAAAGGTTATGTCAAGTTATAAAGATGGTGTCCATTGGTATTCCAAGGAAAGTTATGTCTATTGGTATTACCTGTAACATCTTTTATCATTTGCCTATAAATAGATGGCATGTATTTGAGAAGGATTTGATGAAATAAGATACAGATGAATAAGAGAGAATATATTTCAATAAGAAAAGATGAAATAAGAGAAAATATTTCAATACTTTCTTTTCTTAGTCTTTTTGTTCTATTGTTACTCTTTAATTATATAACAAAATATTTAGTTTAAAAAATAGTTAAATATAAGATTATAAACACTATGAAGATTGTAAGTGTTAAATAGAAATATAATAATAGTAATAGTGATAATAATAATGTAATTATTATAAAATACTTAATTTATAAGAATTTTTTATTTAATTATTAAATTACATATTTTAAAGGATCTTATCACCATTAACTTTTTAAAATACTTAACTTGAATAAATAATTATGTGATTTATCATTTATCAGTAGGTACTTTATCACTTTTATTGATAATTTCAGTAGGAAGGCATGGTTTATTTTTTGAAATATATATATGAAGCTTGTATTGTACTTAAAAATTTTGTGGCTATGTTGAAAAGCAAATTGTTCATTCTATTAAAGTTCTAAGAATTGATAGAAGTACTGAGTATACAGTTTGTAATGACTATTTAAAAAATATGGCATTAAGCTTTAATTAACCGCTAGATGTACTCTTCAACAAAATGGATTAATTGAGAGAAAAATAAATTTTTTATGAATATGGTCAGGTATATGCTATATAGCAAGAATCTTTTCAAAATTTTTGGGTGAAAGCATTTACTTGCCATCTATGTCTTGAATAGATATCTTATAACGAGTGTTTGTGATAGGACCCTCAAGTAGTTTCAAATCAAAGAAAGCCTAATATTGAACATTTGAAGGTATTTAGTTATATTCTTATGTACATGTGTCTGATGAATTGAGAAAGAAGCTAGATGACAAAGTAGAAAAATGTATTTTTATTAGCTACAATAATAAAACAAAGGGTTACAAGCTCTATAATTCGAAGGCTAAAAAGGTAATTAAATTGAGATGTAACTTTTGATGAGGATGGCATTTGTGATCGGACAGTTGAAGAAAAGAAGTCTTTATCAATGCTACCTATTACTTTTGATAGAGAAATATAAGTTCAACTCCCATAAAATAATGAGATGTCTCCATCAAATATGTTACCTACTCTTGCAGAATCTAGTCGTTCACATCGCCAATATTGTTTGCTTGCTTACTAGTAGGATCATATGATTAGCAGGGATGATGATTTAACTGATGATAATGATAATGCAACATATTTTGCTCTATTTGTAGACTATGATTCGTTATATTATGAGGATGCTGCTAGTAATAATTATTGGGTTTAAGCAATGGACGAGGAGATTCATAAAATTAAAAAAGAGTAATACTTAGAAGCTTACTATTCTTCTCAAAAACAAGAAACCTATTGGTGTTAAGTGGCTATATAAGACAAAGTATGAGCCAAATGGATAGGTAAATCGTTTCAAAGCAAGTTTTGTTGCAAAGGGCTATAAACAAAAGTCGGGTATTGATTAATTTAAAATATTTGCTCTAGTTGTTAAACTTGATATTGTTCTTATGATTATTTCTCTTGCTACTCAAAATTACTAACAAATATTTCACATAGATGTAAAGTTTGCTTTCTTAGATGGTATGCTTGAAGAGGAAGTATATGTTAAGTAACCTCCAGAATATGTAAAGAAGAGGAAAGAAAATAAAGTTTACAAGTTGAAGAAGGCCTTATATGGTTTAAAACAAGCACTTGGAGCATAGTATACTTGGATTGACTTATATTTTGCTTAATCATAGATTTTACAGATATCTTTATGAATATACTTTGTATACAGGGCAATGTTATCGTTTGTGCTTATATATGGATGATTTAATTTTCATTGGCAACAATTCTCAATTATTAATGAGACTCAAAGAAGATATGATTTGTTCAATTCAAGATGATAGATATGAGATTGATGTCTTACTTCCTTGGTATTGAGGCGATTCAAACTTGTGGTAGAATATTTATCTCTTAGAAGAAATATGCAACTGATATTTGAAAATTTTAAGATAAAATCATGCAAGCCTATTTTGACTTTAGTTGAAAAAAGGTTCAAGCTTGTAAAGGATGGTAGTAGTGAGCTAGTTGATTTAACAAAATTTATAAGAATAGTAGGAAGCTTGCGATATTTGCTACAACCAGGCTGACATTATGTATGGTGTTGGTATTATCAGCCAATTTATGGAAACTTTACGTTAGTATCATTTGCAAGTAGAAAAATATATTCTAAGATATGTCAGGGGTGCTCAAAGCGATGGTATTTTTTTATTTTTTTGCTAATGATGTAGAACTTATTGAATACACAGAAATTGATTAGGCAGGTAATATCGAAAGAAAAAAAAAAAGTACTTTGTCTATACTTTTCATCTTGGTTTAGAAGTTTTTGTTTGGTCATATAAGAGACAAGTGATTGCTCTTTTTATTATTGAGGCGGAATATATTGTAACTAGGAGAAGGGCTACTCAAGCCAAATGATTACATAAAATTTTAGTGAGTTATATCACCAATAACGTAAGCGTACGGAGATTTTTTATGATAATAAATTTATAATTGCATTGATAAAGAATCTAGTATTTTATGATCAAAGCAAATATATTGATATTAAGTATCACTATATTTGTGAGCTAACCCAAGACAAAGAGATTGCGGTTGCGTTTTGTTCATCTAAAATCAAGTTGCAAATATTTTTACAAATCCATTTAAAAGGTGATTGTTTATGAAGCTTAAGAGAATAATAAGCATGATGAAGTTTGAATAGCTTGGTTTAAGGGAACTCTTGGAAATTAAACCAAGCATGGAGTCCTGGTCTAAGTCTTTTATTTGATTAGGATTATTTTGCTTAGTTATTAAGAAGTCCTTATTAGTGTTGATACAGGAATCTATTGTTTATTATGTTTGAATTTTTTTTTTTCTATAAATATGGGTGTCTGGCTTATTGTTTATAGTATACCAGCTGGAAGCATGTGAGGGTTGCGGTCTTCAATGGTTGGTTTCTGATAAGTCCCAGTTCAATAATAGATGATTCTTTTGTCGCTGTTACTTTTTTTATTTGCCTACAGTAAGCCTCGATTCTTGGAAGCAGAAGCGGAAAGGATTAAGAGGAAAAGGAGCGCCTTGTCATTGTTCTCCTTAACTCAAGAGGGGACCTGTAGTGATTCATGAAAGGTGAACGTATCCACGGCAGCAGTTTTATTAGTAGAGTGAAGGAAAAGTCTTTGCCTCTGATGCATGAAGGCATGCATCAGGTATGTTCATTAGCTATACGCTCTGGAACGTGCTATGGTTTATTAAACATGCGCTCGTATAAGCATGCAATCAATTGTTGCATTCGGTGCATGTCTTTCTGCATTGAATTGAAGGCGATGTACAAATAGCCAAAGATTTCCTGTAGATGGCCTGACCCACGATCTCCACAGCATTAGAGGAGCATCATGGCTTTGATGGAGATCGGAAAGAACGCAGTGCCGGTTTGGAAGCCTGGCATCAAGGAACGAAGGTCAGACAGAGGTGGAGACTGTCGCATCGGCCACAATGTCCGAGAACCGAACTGAAGGGTTTCTGAGCTCTTGTGATCAGACCGAAGCAGCAGAGGTGGGGATCAGACCATGGATTGCTCCACCAAGCATCATGATGGAAATATTACGGTCTTTTTTTTACAAGTTTTCTATATCCTTACCAATTTTTTTAAAAAAATTTAAAAATAATGTTACGGTTTTTAGATATACTGTAGATAGCACTGCCTTTAAAGTAGAATTCGTCTTGCTCGGGTGCAAACAATTGGTGATGATCTACTTCCAAGATAGAGAGAATAACTTCGCATTCTTTTTAAGGTGTACTCTCAACTCAACTCAACTTATCTAAGTCTTTTCTCAATTAGATGGGGTCAGCTATATGAATCTGCTTCCTCCACTTTGCTCTATTAGGATCGAGTCGATATTTAAATTATAAGTAGTTATATTTTTTAATTATTCTTATCCATATTAGTTTAGATCTATCTCTATCTCTATCCTTAGAGTAAATTATTAAAAGGTCATTTTTTTTTTAACTGTAATCGATTTTCTTTCATTTTATCTTCAATTAGGCTACTTCTATTATTTTTTATATATTTATTTCTAATTCTATCTTTTAAAGTTTTATCACATATCCATCTTAACATACGTATTTCTTTATACTTAATTTCTTAATATGTACTCTAACGAAGAAAAATTAGGCAGGCCCAAACCACACAAATCCATATGTAAATAAAATTAGTAAAATACAAAATCTCTCTTCCTATGAATTCAATCCTTTCTTCTTAAATCCTCAGATAACGCGCTCAAGTCGACACAATCTCAAAAGGGTAATGGCTCTCAATTATGGTAGGTTAATTTTTGAGTTGCTTTTAATTGATGAGAATGGTGATTTGATCTCCTACTTATGGATATAAAGAGGTATAGGTTAATGGATGTTTAAACATCCTTTGATTAAGTGTATCCATTCATCTCCTATATCTAATCACCAATAATTGAGTCCCTTGAATTTAATCTATCTTATTGGATGTATTGAGATACATCGTTTTACCAAATTAGATAGGATATGTTGCTTTTCTCCGTAAGTAACTTTTATAATATGGTGTATTTTAAAATTATTCATATTATAATATTATTAAAATAATTTATAATAATAATTTTAATAGGTTAGATAGTTAAATATAATGCAATGTTTTATTAATTTTATTTTATAAGTATTTTTTGGTTTGGTTATCAAATAGATGTCATCTCATGGAGCTTATAAAATATCGATATTAAATAATAAATAGCTTTTTTTCAAATGTTCTATTGCCAAAGCTTTACCCTTGAAAGTTTCTATCACTAACAGCTTTATCAAACAAGGCCTATGTCTTGTGTTATATTATTCTTACCGTGGGGTTTATACGAAGGATTATGATATCAAAATCTCTTTCAAAAAATATGTATCGTTCGTGCCAATGATCTATGTCACAAGGTTACATGCAATTTTTATTTTGCTATTTTCGTTTACTAATTGACTATAGAGTTATATCATAAATTTAGAAACATAAAAACAAGCATTATCATTATAAAAATTATACTGCAAATTATATATTATTTACAATTAAAGCTACTATGGACATATTATTTTGAACTGCCATGTATGCGTTTCTATGCTTACTTGATTGTTGATTATGATTAAAGTCTACTTACTTGGCTTTATCTCAGGAATATTTTGTTGTTTTTTTCAAAACCAAGATAAACAAGGGATATGGGCAGCAGCTGGCCCAAGGAACTAGTACAGTTAATGTTAGAAATGAACTTGTTCTAGTTGGAATTTGAGAGTACCTAGTAATTTATTTTGATAATAAATTTTTGGTGTCATTAACATTATTCAATATTGTTCCAACTTATTGGTCTGAACTCAATGGATAATTAACTCATTGATATTAGTTAAATTCGATTTGATCATGTATTTTGGTATGATGCCTTGCATACTATGGAGTTTTTTTCAGCATGTGTGCGAGGAGTGTTACACCCCGGATTCACCAATAGGTCTGGGATGTGACAGCACCCAAAAAATATAAAACTGTTATCTAAACTACCAAAATTGGTCTAATAATTATTAAGAAAGAAAGATAGCTCCTAAAAAATATAAAAATTCTATTTAAGACCTCATGAATACAATAGGTATTTTCTCTTAATAATGTAACCTTATTTGCTAGAAAGTCTTCTGCCTAATTAATTACTTCTCTCTAAATATATGAACATTCAATCCCCCAATCAGAAGGAATGACATGACGGATATTCCTTAAGAAATGATGTTCATATATTGCTTCTATAGATGCCCATGGGGCTGTGTTTACGAGGTCTTGGGTCTTTTCTTTGTTATCAAAAATTAAAAGAAAAAAATATATAGAAGATTTCACTTACTAAGCCTGTACAAGAAAAACATTCAATTTCATTTTATAGTTAATGATTGAATGCCTACAATACACTAAACATACCAAGTATCGTAAATTTCTCTCTCTTTTTTTTTTGTATATGATAAGATTTTAATCTAACCGATCTCTTCTTCATTCAGCTATCTGTTACGAAGTCAAATTAATAGGACATAAATCATAGTTTCTAATAATACTCTCCTTCATATATACCAAAATAGTTTGTAGTTTTGATCAAATAACATGAGATATTAACTGAATTCATATTTGCATATGAGAATAGGTTATTGGCATTCAATTTGTTTGGTAATCGATTGAGATATGGCATAAAATTTCTCTCCTGTCCCTTTAAAAGGTAAAAATCATGGTTTTGAAAGCCGAACCAGACCGGCCGATTGAACCAATCCAACTGAAAACTGATCATCAGTCAGTCCGATTTTATTATAAAAGTTAACTTTTATATGACCCGATGAAAATTGAAAAAATCTATTGAACCTACTGAGTTTCAAACCGGTTTAATCCGGTTTTTGAGTTTTTAATTTTTCACTTGAATTAATATTTTTGATGCAGGATCGATTCGCATGCAAGTAATTTTTTTTTTTTTTAATGATTAATGATTGCAGTTGATTATTCTCCCAAAGTAATAGCCTAAGAGGGATTCAGAAAAATTCACAGTAAATCCGCACGCGAAACAGTTCCTAAAAAATAAAGAAGAAGGACCGCGAGGCTAAGAAGCCCCTGTAGGGCTTGCTCTCCTACAATAAAGTTACTAGTAGATTAGAGGGTGTACCTGGCAAGAGAAGGAAGATCAAAGTGTTGAAGGGGTTGCTCTGCCTGGCGGATGCGCCCTAATGACCAAGCCTTGAGCCCACGGATCTGCGGCCAAGTATCCGCTGACCTGGATGACGATCACCTTGAATCCTGGATTCGTGGCTACTGAGGGATCTGCAAGATCACCATACAAGGGTTAAAGAATAATAGAGAAAATTTAGAATAGAGGCAAAGAGACAAGGAAGGAGTAGAGAAAAGGGAGGCCGGCCAAGGGCTCTTGGGCGTCCACTATTGGAAGACAAAGGTGGCGGCCAAGGTTTCTCCTGGAGACTTGGGATGTTGGCATGCACAGGAGGAGGGAAACAAGAGCACCAGAGAACCAATTAACAAAAATCACAATAACTCAAAACTTGGATTGATTGATTAATAATAAAAGATACATCATTCATACAAGAGGGTCTCTTTTATAGAGCAAGAGACTTGAGGCCCAAGAAAATACAAATATGGAAAGAGAAAAAGAAAAAAAAGGCACCTAATCAAATTTGGCATGAAATCTGCAGCGTCCAGATAAGGAAGGTGATCTTCTAGATGCAATCAGCGGCAGCTGGATTCGGCATAAAATCTGTGGCATCCAGATGAGGCAGGTGATCTTCTAGATATGATTGAGATGCAATCAACGACAGCTTAATTTGGCATGAAATCTGCAGTGTCCAGATGAGGAAGGTGATCTTCTAGATGCAATCAGTGGCAGCTTAATTTGGTATGAAATCGGCATCGGCCAAATAAGAAAATGATCATCTAGATCGGGAAGGTTGCTTGCTCTGCTAGGTGGCATGTGGGTTGCTTGAAGTAGGTGTGGCACCAACTTGAATTTAGCAGCTGCTCTGTCTGACTGTGATGGCCTTGTCTTCTGCTCCAATACTGATGTCTCCTCTTGTAAGCTGATGAACTTACTACAGGACTCACATTAAAATAAACTGAACTGGATAGGACTCAATTTAGAATAAAATGAACTGGACGGACTCAAAATAAACTAAACTTTATTTCCAACTCAAGACTTGAATCATAACTAATCAGTATCCACAGAGTTAAGAATCCTCTGCTTGATCCTAGTGCTCACACCATTTATATTTTATTATTTTTATATTATTAAATTAAAAATTAATTATAATATCATTCGCTTTGATCAAACTGATTTATTCGATCAAACCAATTGACTCATGATCCAAATATTAAGCTGATTCATTGTACGGTCCGATCTTTAGAACATTGGTAAAAATAAGTTAAGGTGGAGGTTTTAGTTTGACTACTTGTTTCTGACTTTTTCTCTTACATCCATGTGTAGATAGATAAAAAAGCATGGCATTTACGAGTGCGGAGGGCCTCTCACCACCCCACTATTATCAGACATGCCTAAAAATTTCAAAATAGCTCTCAAGGCTCTCCTCTTTCTCTCTCTATATCTCCTCGCCTACAAAAGCACAGGCTCATAGAGAGAGGCAAAGTGTGATCCCAGGAAAATTAATGAAGCCCAAGGAAGATATCAAAGAGAATGACCCCGTCCCGAGTCCATCATGAGTTGATAGCATTTTGGTTGCTCCTCCTCTTGGTCATCGCACCACTGTTGGCTAAAGGAGAAAATTGTGATGAATGCTATAACAAATGCGAAAGTGAAGGCCGCTGGAAAATCTTTTGTTTCAATTGCCATGCTTGCAAGATTAAATACGATTTTAATCACCCACCTAATGCAAATGACTATCTTATCTTCTCTGGTGCCAGTTTAAATGGAGGTAATATTTTCTTCATCTCCTTCTGGATTCCAATTATCATCATATCAATAAATCATTATCCTTTCTTTCACACTCACTTCCTTCCAATGTCGCTTTTTTGTTTTTTATTTTTTTTTATTTTTTTTGCCTTTTTTTCAGTAGACAGTGAATTGAAATCAGAAGCAGCAAAGGAACCGCAACCAAATGTTGAGAATTAGAAAGCCACGATGAAAAGGCTATATTTCGGCTCATATCAACTGTCAAATATACCAAGAGAGCACCAACTTGACTTTAGTTTGGTCTCTATGAATATGTAAATTTATTGTAGTTTGCGTATGGTGGCCTAATGAATTAAATAGGTTGGATTTCCCCCTTCTTTGTAAAATAAAAATTAGTATATTAATATTATGATATAGTTTATCAATATCATCATGATCAATTAAGAATTCATGCACAGTAAATGACCTATTTATTTTCGTTGTGTGATTATAATGAAATTTGCATTTTAGAAAATATTTCCATTTTTATGTTTCCAAATAAAAGGACTATTTGATTAAATTACAATGATTGGGTTGCTTTAATTTATTGCCCAACTTAGGTTTGAGATGTTAAAGGATATTGGCTAAATCATTATGATAACCAAAAGTATTATATTTTATTGAATATATTATTAGTAACAATATTTTTAAGATGTTGAAGAATATTGATAAAATTATTAAGACAAAAAATATTTTTAGTAATAATGTTTTAAGAATAGATGGTTAGCTAGTTGAACCATTTGGAGTTGGATGATAATTTGTTTCTGCTTATATGTGCACTGAAAATTGATGTACTTTTTGCCAACAATTATGTTGCTAGCCATTCATTTTGTTAATTATGTTATGAAAATGTCTTTGTGCATCGCCTCTGATGCATTAAGGCATGCATTAAGGCATGCATAATGGCATGCATAATGGCCGTGCATCCATGAGAAGCACATGTACTATGATTCATTAAATCATGACATGCTCTGCACGCACGCGTAGGTAATGGAAAGCCCGATGCGTGCCTTCGTGAATTGAAGACAGTGCACAAAGATTTTTCCTTATGTTATTTAAAGCCCGAGGCTAAAGCCTGTGTAACGGTTGCATCTCTATTCATAATCTGAAGTTTTATCTCATACCTTGAGTCTTATCAGTTCACCCTCACTTTTTTAATGAATGTGTTGTGTCAATTGATGAACAAAAAACAAAAAAAAAAAGACATTTAAATGCAAACTTATTATTTATTCTTAGTGATAGTGCTGAGTTATTATTTATTTATTCATTTTTGGATAATTAAGCATACAACTAAAGCTAAGGAACAGGAAATAACAATTTTACTAAAAAAATGTCATCTACTAATAATTAAAATTCATCAATAACACTCTGTCAATATAGGCTCTTTTTAAGTTATATTGATGGAGTATAGAGGCCCTGTACTAATGGACTTTTCTTTCATGAGTCAAGGGACTATACCAACGGTCCTAGATTCCTTCAGTATAAATTACTAATAGATAAAACCATTAGGTTATGAGCTTATTGCTTTCAATGTTTAGTGACAATCAAAATCATTAATATAATATTATATTACCTTAATGAATTGGTATCATCAGTAAAAGTCTTCAAGTTTTATAAATATAGCTATAATTTCCATCGATCAGTATGGTTTAAAAATATAATTTTCTTTAATTAATTGATAATCAAGTAATATTTTTCTTCAATTTAAAAATAAATAAAAATATATAAAAAATAGTTTTATTAATCCACGATGAGTACTTTAACATCTAAAACATAAAAATAGTTCAATCTAATAAATCAAAAAGGTGATAATCCATCACATCTTAACAAAAAGAAAAAAAAAATAAATTAAAAGATATCATCAATCATCGATCTTAACTTTTTTTCTTGTAAATATTGAGACTCGCGTAGCAATGAGATCACCTTCATTCTCAACTTTTTTTTCTTTTGTAAGTATTGAGTCTCAATAGTAGTACAATTACTTACATATATTATATTATACATATATTCAAATTAATGAGTACGATTAACATATCAAACATTAAAATAAATTTAGTTAAAAAATTACAAGAAAAAATGAAGGGAAAAAAATAATTGTGTCAACATGGGACTCAAATTTGGTTCCATTTTTTTTTTTACTTCTTATATGTAAATGATTACAACAACAATTGAGAAGAAAACACTATATTATTAGAGTGTGGAAGGCTATATGTGAAAATATTATGGGAAGATATGGTGGAGTAAAATTAATTAATGTTTTTAAAATGCCTTTCAAATCACCGGTTACAGTTTACCAAGTTCCAAAGAAACTTCAAATTAATGTTTCAAGAATTATGGGGTTGGAAGCAAAAATGTGGCGAAAAAATTGAAAGAGACCAACATCCAACAGGTAGATTAAAATATTTTTCAATCAATAGGGTGGTTAAATTACGGTCATTGAACGTTCTAAAGATGTAAGCCGATGCTTGTTATAATTAGCGTATTTAGAAATGGCAACCAATACGAATCCACGCTCACTGAAGCTGAATTGAAGCTGATTCTGCTTAATCTATACTATGAATATTTAGCCGAATTTTAACTTTATCCAAAAGAAATATGAAAGAACATTATAAACCCATTTAGATGTGGCTCAAAACGATTGTGTCCCAAAGAAATATGTAACCCAAGTCTAGGCATCATAACAAGAGAAAACATTATGGCAACACAAATTTATCAGGATTACAATATATAAAAATAGATCCACTGATCTGACGTACAAGCAATGTGGAACTTGCTTTAATGCTTGACATAGTAGTCTCTGTCAACTAACATTGTCCGTCAAGTAAATTTTGCAAGACGATAAATTTAAGATCAAATTTCTTGATCGATTTAACTATATAAACCTGCAGCATCAATGATTCAACTCGAGTTGAATAAATTCTTCTGGCTAGCTTAAGTGGAATCACTCCTACAGCACTAATAATCTAGTTCGGACTAAATAAATTCTGATTAGTCCACTTGTTAACCATTAGATCTATGGTTTAACAAAGTTAATTGGATGAGTTTTTGAACTATATGGTTTTAAAGTTAATTAAATCTATTGAGGGGTAGAATCATCATTACATTGATAATCGTACGATGGGGCTAAGATCAGCCCATCCCTCCGCCCGCTACGATGCCCTCGAGGAACAAGCTAAACTAATACAGGCCATGCGACCTCTGACTCGTTCTTTGGTTTCCATAGCTCGACCTTCCGAACTACCCATAACTCAACCTTCCCCGAGCTAGCTGTGCTCTCCGAGCTCCCATAGCTCGGTTTTCCCGAGCTACCTTAGCTCGGCTTCTCCCCGAGCCTCCCATGGCTCGGCTCCCCGAGTCCCCATAGCTCGGCCTCCCCTAGCTTCTATAGCTCGGCTTCCCACGGGCTTCTCATAGCTCGGCTTTCTCGAGCTCCCCATAGCTCGGCTTCTCCCGAGCTTCCCATAGCTCGGCCTCCCCGAGCTCCCATAGCTCGGCTCTCACGAGCTTCCCATACGAGATAAATTTAAGATCGAATATTTCTTGATCGATTTCGCTATATACATACCTTCAGCATCATAGCTCGGCTTCCCACGAGCTTCCCATAAGCTCCCGTAGTTGCTTCCCATAGCTCGACTTCCCCGAGCTTCCCATAGCTCGGCCTTCCTGAGCGCATAGCTTGGAACCCGACGCAGGAGAGCCTAGTGGAATCCCAAACTCCTAGGCAGCTGGGACCTACGCAATCAGATCTAGTTCGGATCCCTCAACTAAATACGGATCCCAACCTTACAACGGCCTGATTAGTATCCTAACAACCTTCGAACCTTCCAGAAGGCACTCAAGATTAGGATCTATTCTCTCAGGTATTCAACTCTCACTCTCAACTGCTGTCGGCGTTCCCGAATTGGACGAGTCTGTTGATGAACTATGATCGGAGGGTCTTTTTAAAGGTTAATTAAATCAATAGATGAACTTAGAGGCATTATAAACCGATTTAGATTCTGGATCAATACCAGTCCAAATAGCAATCCGCAACAAAATAATAAATTCTTAAAACCAAAGCTCAATTAACATCAGCATGAACTCGAGCATCTGATCTGCCTCGTGTCTCCAAGTTTATGACCAACAAATCAATCAAACGAAGCATACAGTAGACCAAAACCCAGCGCATTGAAACTAGTGATCAGTAGAAGCATTCTCGGCGGTGAAGACCCCATCTCCTCACTAACTGAGCGATGGAATGTAGATTTGGAAGGGCGCTCCGTTACCAAACAAGAAACAGATCAAAAGACTACTCGGATGATGGATTTGCCCGAAAACAAAATAAAGAAAGGAAAAAAAAAAAAAAAAAAAAAGGAGATTTAAGAATCGATCGAATAAGAAAGCTACGACAAAGGAGGTGAGGATGAGGAAATTAAAGAAAAAATAGGGCTGACAACCGACCTCTTCCGGCATGACCGTTCGTAAGAGGACGAAGACCAAAGCGAGCAACGGCCGCAACGGCAACGACGAGAGAGAGAGGCTTCATCGCACTCGCGGAAAAAACCCAGGGTTTTAACTTTTAAGGCGCGCGTACTGGCTGGCACCCATGCGCGCAGAACGGTTTTCGCTTTATTATTTAATTTTTTTTTCGTTTAAATTTTATATCCCACCAAATTTTTTAAAGGAAAAAAATTGGAAAGTGCTATACTGACAGAACTGCCGGATCTGTCTGAATTTTTTTAAAATTATACTATATTTCTTTTCTATCCATGTATCTCTAAGCTTTTCTAATGGTTGATATTCAATGAGTAATATATTATATTTATGGCTGTACTAATAGATTTTCTATTTGGCGCCGGAGTAAAAAAAACTTTTAGACAATCATGGCGTAGAGCCGTAGATGGCACCGCATCGCAGTATTTTAGTTTTGGTTTATTTTCTTCTCCCAAATGTTACGTACGGCCAAATGTATTGAAAAAAATAGAAAAAAATCTATATTTTACAAAATTAGAGCTATATTGGCGGATCAAACGGCAATGTTGATGGATTTTTTTTTTTTTGTTTTTTTAATGATGCGGGGTAAAAAGGTTTTCACTTAAATCGATCGACTTGGATAGACAAACCAGACCCACTTTGAGATTTCGATCGACTCTCATGAGCCAAAGTATGTCTCGTCGAACTACTGCTTCGGCATCTTCGTTTAAGTCTTGTCAGAACAAACACCGACCTTCAACTTCACCAAATCTTGCCCCTGAGCCAGAGCGACCGAACCTCAATAGTCAGAGCCATCCGACCGACTTTCCCCTTTGGCTGACCTTCGGCCCGTGTCGAACATCTGGACATCGGATCCATAAGGTACATCAAAATCAGCCTTATCATCCTTCAACTTCCACACTGCTCTTCAAAAATCAGGTAATAGCTTACCATGCCTGCATCTTTTAAATATCAGGCCCCGAAAGCCTTCGGGGCAACAATAGCAACAACAATAAGGAGCAGAAGAGCTTACAATCATTCTGTGAAGACCTCTCTTCCTCCTCCCCCTCCTCTACAGAACTCTATAATTATCTGTGGCTAAGATCATTCACTAATTTGAGCATCGAAGGGTCCTTTGCGGATCACCCATATCATCCCTACGAGAGGACACTGTTTACATGTCCCAAAAGACAGGAAGATGCCACCCGAATCCTGACGTGCATTGTCACCTCATCCCTAAGTTAGAGAACAAAAATCCGCAGCAATAGATTGGAGCTAAAGGAAGGGCCTTAAGTCCCCATAACTTGATAAACCCAGAAGAAAAGGTTCAAAGTGAAGAAACCATTCAAATGATGAACTGCAAAGGGGCAACCATAGATGACCTTGACCAGGCTGTCTCTCAAAGACATGATCTCTCGCATAACGTGACATCTTCACAACCATCCCGTTCGCTGCTATGTCGCGACGTGCGGCACCCATCACTAGGGGTGCAACTTGGGCCGGTTCAACCTGAACCCGGCACGCGAAACCCGATTTGCAGTAGTACTCAAACTCTAGTTTGCTTAACCCGAACCCGAAGGATCCGGGTTGAACCCGGACCGATTTGCAACTTGGGCCGAGTTAGGGTTGCAGTCAACCCGAACCCGAGAAAATCCGAACCCACAAAGCCACAAGCAGCAGGCCCACTGGTGTTGTGGAAGTGTTGATTTAGCCTTGTTTGTTAGGTTTAAAATATGTAGAGCTGACAATAGTTTTGTAAAAGTGATGATTCTTGGTATGAACATTCCACCAGAACCTTCATTACATTTTAAAATGAGCAATATACCTTTAACCATTGCATTTTATCATGTAATGTTGGTGGGCCAAACTAGTATCTTTATTTTTTTTAATTATCTTCTTTGAGACATTTGTAACTTCTAATATGAAGTTTGCCAAAATTTTATGAAAGCATCTGGGAAGAGGTGATAGCAGAAAACTAAAACATCTGGGAAAGGGGTGATGAGTAAAAAATCAAGGAGCTTTGGATGGCGAATGCAGTCTCGCTACTTGAAAAATATTTCTCATACTAGACTTATGTGGTTTCTAACGGGCTCTTTATATCGTCTCAATATTTTCTGCTTTCGAAGGATAAAGGTGACTTCATCAATGCATATAGTGGCTATTGAAATGTTATGCAATATTTGGATTACTTTGGATATATTTTGGTTTAAGAATGTACTTTTTTTTTGTTTTAGTCTTATGTAAAGATGCATATTTTTAGACATGTAATTTGAAATGTGAAGCTTGTTTGTTTCAACTTTAGCTTGTTTGTACAATGTAAAGCTATTTGTTTCAAACTTTAGCTTATTTGTGCAATGTTAAGCTTGTTTATTTCAGATTGTCATATATATATATTTCTATCAACCCAATTTCAACCCGAAACTCAACCCGAACCCGATTTTTAAAAATAGGGTTAGGGTTGAGGTTTTACAAATAGGGTTAGGGTTAGGGTTGACATTTTACAAATAGGGTTAGGGTTAGGGTTTAAGGAAACCCGAGTTTCATGAGCCCGAGTTGCACCCCTACCCATCACACAGGACCAATTCTGCATATTGGTCCAACAAGTCCAGGCTTTAACATAACTAGTACAAGGATCCAAGGAGCCAGTCCCTTGGCAGCACAAATTCTCAACCTCTTGCGAGCACTCAGCAGCATCTCGCTAGAGCAACTGTGCCGGTTCAACAACGGTGCCTAATCAGTTGGAGGCCATGAGGTGGGAGAAATAGAGCCGATCCCATCAAAAGTCAAAGACAGGGGCCTCCCTCGGCCTTGTCGGGCCCGCTCCTTCTCTCCGGTTTTTTCTCATCATGATTCGATGCCAAGACGTCAATCTCCGATCACAGCTTCTCCATCCATCCAAGCCGAGGCGTTCGAGCGAAAAATCTAAGAGATGCACCTGGAATTGGATGTTGTTAAGTATGCCTCTCTTCCGGAATCTCGGGTGGAACAAGGTCTGCCCTTCACTGGGAGGATTATGAATGAAGCTGTCCCGCTACATATAAAGCTCCCTACCATCAAGCCATATAATGGGACAACTAAATCGAATGACCATCTAAGCAGCTTCCGATCGATAATGTTATTTCATGGAGCCTCAGATGCGATCCTATATCGGGCTTTCCCCTTAACTTTTAGGGGATATGTCAGAGTATGGTTTGGCACATTAAAGTTGAATTTCATTGACTCCTTTGACGAACT
>UESW01002705.1:149607-172680 GCA_900491605.1 Calamus simplicifolius | reverse complement strand
AAACTCTAGCTGTGATGCATGCTCTACCTCCACCACCAAAGCTCTCAATGATTGAATGATCAATCTGTTTAGTGATCCAGAATTGTTAATGAGGCAATTCAGAGTAAATATAATCAAAAGTGCAGGAACACCTGCAGTAACACGACATACATCCATAAAAGAAGCAAACGTTCATTAACTCACCAATGTTCTCAGAGATATCCTCCTTCCCTTCTCTATGTCTACATCCAAAAAGCCTCCATATGCTGGTTTGTATGGCACTGATCTTAAAGAGGACCTGTTTTCAAAATCAAACTCAGAATCTCATCTTAATAGCAAAGCCTGGATGATCTAATACATAGCAGACCAAATTCACTGATTTAAGGAAAGACTAGATAGGTGCATAGACAAGAATTTTATATAAGAGATTAATTATTTGGTTTTTTGAAGGGAAGTATCATGTTTGGTTGACAATAAGGTACCGACCAAGATATTATGGATCTCTCATTAACTAATGTAAGCAAAAAAAAAAAAATTGTAAGAAAAACTTTGGCTAGTTATGTGACATATTCTAATTATATACCTTCTCTGGTCGGAGCACATCAGAATCATGTATTTATTTTGAGCTTTATAAACCCTGAAGAAGACAGCAGTGTGTTGTTCTAGATCATGAGAAGCCAAAACCAATAGCCCAAAAGGCCCGATTCCACCATGAATGGAAGCATCCTTTTCACCACAAAGTTTCTGAGGGTCTAACAGCCAAGAAGGATCAAAGGGTTCCGCTCTCTCCAGGCTTGGCAGCTGAAAATCTATTTCAACATCTGCCTGCTTGGAGGATCAGCATACCAAACTTCAGCCACCATAAAGGGAAATTTTGCAGTCTAACTTGTATATAAATTCAATTTGATGACCACATTAAGTACAAGATGAGAGACTAGCCTGTGAAGTTTTTACTCCTTCGATTTCAATCAAACTTCCTGTCTTGAGTTCTATGTCATGTAGATGAACTTCTTTTCCTCTAAGAGATTCAAGCTCTTCAATGGGCCATTGCACCAGTTGCCTTCCATTGCTATCTAACCACAAAGTCCTTGGGGTTGCCTGACAAACCATAAAATTGAGGTTCTTTTAGCCTACTTACACCAGAAACTAATAAAAATTTGACATTTTTATGCAAGAGGAACTAGTTGTCATTCTAATCTACCAGCCAAACTGCAAGATAAATCACCAATAGTCATTCATTGTAAATCTTGAGGTGTTTGGATAAGAGAACTCAAATTTGATTAAATGTGAAACATGATTCTAATCAAATAATCAGTCAATGTTACTCATTAATTACAAGTGCAGAAAATCTAACAGCTGAGATTCATTTAGTCAGTCTTACTATAAATTGCTACTCACCTGAATACCAGCCCACCCCTTTGCAACAGCATCCAACAAGCTATCGGACTCATTTGACCAAGCCCACATGATCCTTCGCTGCTTATTTGCATCAAAGAACGACTTGGCAGCATAATAGTTTCCATAATCAATCCTTGACCATAACATATAATTATGCAACTCTTCATCTGGCAGAAAAATATCTTTCTCCACATCATATTTTCCCAGCATGTAGTAGTCTTGCAATGTGTCTTGCAGGCTCATCTTCAGCACATGCTTCACACCACCTGAATTTATTGATGTATCCAATCCTTGTCTACCTTCCAACAACACAGGATAGAAATCTGGGCACTCCCACACACCAGAGGCCTTAGATGAGTGCAACAGATGCTCAGCCCTCACCCAATGCACAAAATCCTCACTCCTATATAAATGGCTGCACCCATTCCCCTGAGTTTTGCCCCAACAGCTACCCTCCAAAGCCCATCAGCACCAAGCCATCCAGTTGTCGGGTCTCGGAACTCGATTGCATCAATGTCACCAACTGGTGCCATGATTGGGTTGAACTTGGGTTTGGTCCACTCTTGGAGGAATGGATCAGATAGGTTCTTGGGGTAGGCAATGTTCTGGACTTGGCGGTTCTCTGAGTCAATGCCAGTGTGGGGTCACAAGAACCTCACACTCAACGTAGCCTAGTTGCTTAAGAAAGATTTCCGGTTGGAGTCAAAACCTAAAATTTTGATTGGTTGTCTATGAAGTTGGCAATCCGCAGAATCAAAAAAAAAAAAAAAACGTTTTTGTTTCATAGCCAACGCATTCCACGCTATTGTTTCATAGCCCATACCAAACTCTCTAAACTACTCTTTGCATCGCTGTTGGTACCGTCACGCTCCGTGTCATCCATCACTTTGGTTGGTCATATGAGCCGGCTGCATCATCTTTAAACTAAGACTTTGAAGCTCCTAAAGCTTTTCTCTCTTTCTCCATCCTCTTTAAAAAAATTCTTTCAGACTTTGATCCAAGGATTCATAAAGAGTCTGCTGAAGCACATTTTATCCTTAAAAATCTTTTGAATCAAGGTCAAGGTCCTTATTATTTTCTTCCCCTTATATATATTTTTCATCAATAAAAGCTTGCGTCCCATTCCCTCCCAATTACAGTGAAAATAAAAAAAACTAAGATCCTGAAGAGTACGCAGAGACTTGTTCCAATCAATTAATAATGGAAACAACAAATGATTGTTCTATTAATCAACTGGCATTAAAATTTAAAATGCTGGATTTAGATATATTTAGTATTAGGTATACAAAAGCTTACGAAAATTTTACTCAAAAGTATTTAACAAATCTATGCGGCTAAGCTTGCTACAATCTTAGAAAAATAAAAGAAATAATAACATGAGCTCATAGCCTAGTAAGAAATCTCTGCATAGATCCATCAGCAATAATCACAACCACAATCATGATAATAATAATGACGATAATGAGGAATAACTTTAAAAAATTAGGTAAGTAATGGTATTTAGTTTATATGCAAAAAATCTCAATAGTACTCAAATACTCATTTAACCGCTTAATCATGACTCATCTAATAGTAGCATTACTAGTGTCCCATGCTTCATGCAAGCAAAAAATATATATTACTTAATTTAATTACTCATTATTATTATTGTTATTGACTAAACTCGAAAGGTACGCCCTTAACTAGAATTGAATATAGCTACAACAATGCTTCAACTTGCAGTGAGCACACAACACTTTAGCTTGTGGTTTAGTAATACATCATGCTTTATCTTGTGACCTTGCAACATCACGTTTTAGCCTGTAATTGACAACCCATGCAGCTAATTCAATTGCCTAATTTTAATTAATCTTATTTTTTATTTTTTAAAAACTATTTAATGTAATAAGCATATTACATTTACCTAAATTTTAAAATAAGACAGATTTAGCTACATTCAAATATAACTAAATTTACATTTGATTATCTTCATCATCCTTGGATATGTACAATTTAAAGATCCCAAAGATAAAAAAAGTAAAAAAAAAAAGGTAGAGTGGCTTTAGGATCCATATAAATCTAAGGATGAGAGAGATTATTAGAACTTGCATTTGGCTATATTTGAATATAACCAAATCCAACTTATTAAAATATACTTAATTTTAAAAATTTATTATAATGATACAATATAGTATAAGGCTTTATTGTTGTTACATGCCACGTAGTAAATAAACACAAGCATAGTGTGTGTCCTGAGTCTCCTGACCCAAGCTGGGTCCATTTGACCAGCTTGGATCGGAGTCAAGTTAAAAAAAAAAAAAATGAGGGAAGATGAATAAGCCTCAAGCGCTGATTGCGTGCGGCAGGGGAGGGGAAGAGTCTTTGCCCTCTTCCCCAAGCTGTGCGTTGCTTAAAGGAAAAGGCACCACCTTCATCTCTTCTCTCAATCTATCAATGGAAGGTGAATCTTATTTATCTTCTCTAGTTGTGCGATGTTCGGCATCTCCTTTATCACTCCTTAACGTGGATTTTCCCAGGTGAGTCCCATATCTCTAATGGGTGATGAAGAGTTTTAGAAAGAGAGAGATAGAGAGCTAGGGGAGAGCGTCGTCGATGGCCAGCGAGCCACCGGACCCTCATCGGACTGGTCACCCAATGGTAAGGCGCTGGTGGCTGGCCGAGGGGGGAGCCATCGGGGCCTTGGCGGCTATGTGAGGCTAGCTAGGCAACCGTGATGAGGCGAACGAGCATGTCGGTTCATCCGGCCATCGTGGTAGTCCCAGCCGGCGCCAGGGCAGCATTCGATGCAGGTCCCTCAACTAGAGAGGGGCTAGTGGTGGCCCGGTGACCGACGAGCATGGGTTCGGGTGAACCTAGGAAATAGAGAAGAAAAGAAAAGGAAGCACAAGAGAAAATCAGGAATGAGAGAGAATTTGCTGGGTTAACTTTTGAGCCTAGTTGGATCCAATTTTTAGAGCTCAAATCAGGCTTAGCCCAATGTATAAAAATAGGGGTTTGAATTCTCGTTGATATTCAAACCCCAAGTTTAAATAAGAATTTTTATTTTTTCATTTGAACTAATGAATATGAAGATATTCAAACCCAAGTTGAACCCAAGATAAGGCTTGGTAGCTTAATTAATTCTATTTAAATGTCATGAATTTTAAAAATTAAAATATGAGACATTATGTTATAGGTGTGAGGATCCCAAATAATTCATCTAAGCTTATGAAATAGGGGAATGAGATAAGTAAACCATTTATCACCATTTTAATTATTTTATATAACATTTGAATAATTTATTATATATATAATTTTAATTAATATTTAAAAAAATTAATTTTCAATACTCCTATATATGCATTAAACAATTCGCATTTCTATTTTAAATACAGATGATTTTTGCAAATATATATTGTTCATACTGATTAAGTATGCATAATGTGTAAATCATGGTTAGCCAAATACTTAATTTGTATTATGTAAGTTATGTTTATTTTTAAAATATCCTATGAATAGTTTTAAATAATATGTAAAAATTAAGTTTTTGAATATAAAATTATGCCACATATAGTCGCTATGTCATAACATGATATGACATGTAATGATATGATGACATGGTATGATATAATATGACATGATGACACAATGTCATGATATGACATGAAACTAGTATCAAAACCCTTCCTTTACAGGGAATATATAGAGGTAACACCTTAAACGGTGTCCTATTCTAGGCCCATCACAGGCATCAATGTGGCCATAGCGTGAGACAGTAGTGTGTAAGTAACAATATGAATTTAAGTGATATATGAATTTGACCATTATGTTGAAATATAAAATGGCAAAAGTTTATAGCATAATTCAAAGAATGATATTATTAATATCAAGAGAACACCAATGTCCTTCTTTTGTAAAATATGATATGATATGTTATTTTGAAAGATAAAATGATATAATTATTTGAATTTGATCATTATGATTTTAAAATTTTTGAAATAGAAGTTGTTTCCAACATAATTCAAAGAATGATATTATTAATATCAAGAGAACGCACATGTTCTTCTTTTGTAAAATTTGATATAATATATTATTTTAAAAGATAAAATGATATAATTATTTAAATATGGCCATTATGATTTCAAAAGTTTTGAAATAGATGTTATTTCCAGCATAATTTAAAGAATAATATTATTAATATCATGAGAACATCATGTTTTTCTTTTATGAAATATGATATGATATGTTATTTTGAAAATAAAATGATATAATTATTTAGACTTACTTATTGAGTGAGAACTCATTAAACTCTCACTGATTTTTTTTCTCAAGTCAAAAAAGTGACTTAAAACTAGGGTAGAATGGCATATAGAATTCTAATTTTTAGTTCTATTTATAATTCCCAGACACATGTTTTATATTGGATTATAGTCTGAATGATGTCATATTTAAATAAAATATATTATCTTATACTCTTCTAATTATGAATGGCTTTAATTATTGGATGTCTTGCATGCCTTGTATACGGTGGGTTAGCATTTCTAGATCCATCTTTGGGTTTGGAGCGTGACACATAGTTCGCATGTGCATCCTTAAAAGAATCTTTATCGGTATCAGAGAAAAAAAAAAAAAACCAAAAGTATCTATTTATCTATGGATCCACCTAACACCCATGCACCCGCTAAACTAATATTTTTTCAATATAATAATATTTAAAAATTAGCATATTATTAATTAAATGATTAAGTTATATTTTTAATAAAAAATTAATTTATTTTCTCCAAACTAACTCTAAATTTTCTATAGCCTAGATATAAAGGAATTAATGAAGTAATTTTACCTCAGTTGGGAGAGGCCTTCATCGGCTGCTTTAAGTCCAGACTTTTGCTCATAAAAAAATGAAGATCCTGAATGAGAAGATACTTTTGGATGGAGAAGGGGGTCTAAAGTGTTTGCGGATCCAAGATGGAGATCCTTGTCATGCTCCAGACCCAAAATTTGATCCAGATGATAACCCGCCGTATGCCAAGCATGCAAGGCGTCCAAAATCATAACAATTAATTTTTAAAAAAAGGCAATAACTATATATCATTCAAAGTCAATAACTTTAATACAAGCCATAAATATAAGTTTTTGGGCTACATGCCCTACAAACATAAACCAATGGGGTTACATCAAAATATTGGATCAAATTTATTTTAAGAGAAGCTCCATCTATCCCATATTTCCTTCTTCAATCTTGCGGCTCTAAAAAACATTGTGAGATTTAAATGAGCTCACACTTAACAAGTAAGCTTATTATAATATAATATAAGCATTTCAAGACTTTATCAAATCAGGTTTCTATGTAAAATACATGTAAAAAGCTTTCAATTTCAAATACAATTGCCATGTTATCAGAACATGCATATCATCTGCTCAAAGTAATTTTGTAAGTTTAGTCATACAATAAATACAGAAATATGTAATATAAACAAACCTACTGTATTTATATAATTACCATTTCTTATGTGTCCCACGGTCCTACAACACCCAACTAATGTATCACTCTTAAATATCCCCTAAGAGGAAGGGTTCTGGTACTAGCATTATGCCATATATCGTAATCAATCACAACACACCCTACATATGTGTGTTCTCCACATATTCTCCCTGTGGAAATGAGCCCCGTATTTCTTGCATATCACAATATTTCACATTATTTCACATCATATGAGAACCGCGATGACACATATAAGCATATTCTCAATTATCATTATCATATTTTGTATATAACATATCATGCATCAACACAAGTATAAGCTTCTCAAATATACAGTGGTTTGTACATTATTAGCAATTATATATAATATATCAATAGTACCAATATATTTTGTAAAATCAAACTAATCATATCCTTCATCTTTTGCATATTTATAAATCTATTACTTTGCAAAATATTAGTAGTTGCATATAATCATAGCAATTACTCAATTGCATACTCATGGTAGTATTTACTAATTTCGAAATAACCAAATCAAATATCAAAATTCCTCTCATTTCATAAATTAATACAACTATAAATCCAAAGATCTATATATTAAATAATTTATGAAATCATGATAATTGGCTTACTTAACTTAGCATGCTAATCTCAAACTAAACCAGTTATTTGGACATCTGGATACCTACAGCATTATTTTACATAATTAAATATCTAAAATTGGAATAATAAAGTGTCCCTTAAATTCTACCCAATTTAATCCTAGGCCTAACTTTGGGCTCCAATATCATTAAGAATAACAGTCCAAATGGAAAAATAAAAATTTCTCCAGAAACTAGAATCAAAACTGATCCGAGCCATATTTTCATTTTTCTAATCTCGACCCAATACAGAGTCTAAAAATCAGCTCAAAAGGGGCTCACTGGGCTGGCCCAACACAGCCCAAAGCCCAAAATAGGGCTCCCCCTGTTTCTCTTTTTTTTATTTCCCTCTCCCCTGGTTCGGGAACCAGGGGAGACCCGTGCTGGCAGCCAGGGCCACCGCCAGCCAATCACCAGGTAGCTGGCCACCGCGATTGGTCCAGAGCCGGCCACCACTGCAGCCGTGCCTCCCCCCCTCTCTATCCCTCTTTCTTTCTTTCTTCTGCGGCTCTTATTGTGCCGATGGCATGGTTGGCCACCACCAGTCGGCCGGACTCTCATTGGACGCTCGCCCAGCACCGATGGGGGTCACCGGCCGCCACCTAGGCCCGACAAGGTGGCAAGCACACCCCGAACCAACACAGGAGCCAAACCGGCTCCTGCCCAGGCCGGAGAAAGGCCACCGTGGCCCTCTCCACCCTCTCTCCCATATCCGGTCCCCCATCAGATGTCACCCCAATGCCGGCAGGGCCGCCGGCCACAGCTCAGGCCCGGCGAGGCAATGGGTACGTCGCCAGGCTTGAACCAAGATTGACACAGGGCCACCATGGCCCCTACTTCGATCATGGCTCCCTCTCTCTCTCTCGCTCAATTCTCTCTCTCTGGCATGGGTAGGGGCTTACCAGCTGAGGACGCGGGCGAGGATGAAGGGCAGGGTCTGCCAGCATCCTCCTCAAAAGCCAACGAAGAAGGTTCGCAATGTCCTTGGTCAAAGGAATCGGGAACCCAATCGTCATGCTGAGATCGGGAACCCAGTTGTCGCGCCGAGGACTTAAACGTCAGAAGAAAATCCAGGTGTCCCCATAATTAATTACCGAGGGTTACATTCTCCCCATCTTATAAAAATTTTGGTCTCAAAATTGATACACTTCTATAAAATTTGGAATTCAAATATTCTATCACAGAATCAACTAAATTTATTCAAAGATCAACGGTCATCGATACATCATTTATCTATATTAGGATACAAATAATTATGGATATTTCTTTTTCATTTCCTCCTCAAGCTTCCAAGTAGCCTTCCTCTCAGAATGATTACTCCACTGAACCTTGATATAGGAAATGGTACGCGGTCTCAGAACTTGATCCTTGTGGTCCACAATACGCACAAGATGCACCTCATATGATAAATCTTTCTTCAACTGTATAGGTTCAAACTCTATTACATGGCTGGGATCAGGAATATACTTCCTTAACATAGAAACATGAAACACATTATGTACCCTAGATAGTATTAGAGGTAGTACCAGGCTATAAGCTATCTCTTCTACTCTGCTCAAGATCTCAAATGGTCCAATATAATGTGGACTCAGCTTTCCTCTAATCCCAAATCTCATCATATCTTTGGTTGATGATACCTTTAAGAAAACATGGTTCCCAACCTAAAATTCCAATTCCTCCTCCTGACATCAGCATAGCTCTTTTGCCTGCTCTGAGCTATACGAAGACACTCCCTAATCAATTGCACCTTCTCTACTGTCTGCTGAATCAGCTTAGGGCCTAGCAATTTTCTTTCCCTCACATCATCCCAGCATAAAGGAGATCTGCACCTCCTACCATACAGAGCTTCAAATGGAGCCATCTGGATACTAGCCTGGTAACTATTACTATACGCAAACTCCACTAAGTAAGTGGTTATCCCATGCTCCACCCAAGTCCATCACACAGGCTCGCAATATGTCTTCCAGAATCTGTATGGTCCTCTCTGATTGTCCATCTGACTAGGGATGATAGGCTGTGCTGAAGTTTAATTTGGTTCCCATGGCTTTATGAAGACTTTTCCAGAACTAGGATACAAACCTGGTATCCCGATCTGATACAATAGATACAGGAACAACATAGAGTCTCACGATCTGCTCAATATACAAATTGGCCAATCTTTCACTAGAGACCTCAACTCTGAAAGGTAGGAAATGAGCTGATTTTGTTAGTCTGTGCATAATAACCCAAACTACATCATTATTCCTAGGACTTTTGGGCAAACCAGTCACAAAGTCCATCGTAATCTTTTTCCATTTCCATTGTGGAATCATCAGAGATTGAAAAGGTCCCGCAGGCCTTTGATACTCGGCCTTCACTCGCTGACACACCAAGCACTTGGCCACATACTGAGCAATCTCTCTTTTCATAGCCTTCCACCAAAAATTTTCTTTAAGTCTCTGTACATCTTAGTCCCACCTGGATGCACAGTATAGGGAGAGTAGTGAGCCTCCTTCAAAATTTTAGCTTTTAGCTCCTCTATGTTTGGCACACAAAGTCTACCTTCAAATTTTAGGGATCCATCCTCCATTACACAAAATTCATTCTGAACTCCTGACTGCATAGCGTCTTTAATCCTTTGTAAATTCTGATCTTCTTTCTATGAGGACTTGATCCTGTCTACTAGGGTTGGCTGGAGTACAAGTGCTGCTACAAGCCCATCAGACTGCTATACTCTCATTCCAACCTCCAACCTCTCAAGTCCCTCAGAATGTGAGGCTGGAAAGTAATCATAGCAGCTAACTCTGAAGAGGATTTTCTGCTAAAGCATCAGCTACTACATTGGCCTTCCCAAGATGATAATGTAGGTTTAGGTCATAATCTTTCAGTAGCTCCAACCACCTCCTCTGCCTCAAGTTTAGTTCCTCTGTGTGAAGATGTATTTTAGACTCTTATGGTCTGTATATACATCACACGACACCCCATATAGGTAATGTCGCCAAATCTTTAGGGCAAAAACCACATCAGCCAATTTAAGATCATAAGTAGGGTAATTCTGCTCATAAGGCTTCAGTTGTCTAAAGATATAGGCTATCACCTTTTCTGCATCAGAACACATCCAATCCTTTTCGAGAGGCATCGGTAAATAGAGTAAATCCCTCAGATCCTATTGGAAGGACAAGAATGGAAGCTGACACCAAGCGCTGCTTTAAATCCTAAAAACTTTTCTCACACTCCTCTGTCCAATCAAACTTCACTCGCTTTTGGGTTAAGCGAGTTAGGGATAGGGCAAGGTGAGAGAAGTCCTCCATAAATTTTGGTAGTACCCAACTAGTCCCAAGAAGCTTTTGACTTCTGCCATATTGGAAGGCCGGCTCTAGCTAATGATAGATTCAATCTTTTTTGGGTCCACAGATATGTCATCTTTGGATATTATATGACCCAGGAAAGATACTTAATCCAACCAAAACTTACATTTCTGCAGCTTGGCATAAAGTTTCTTCTCCTTAAGAATCTGTAGCACGATTCTCAGGTGGTCCTCATGCTCCTTTTGGTTCTTGGAATATATCAAGATATCATTAATGAAAACCATCACAAACTGATCCAAGTATGGCTTAAAAATTCTATTCATTAAATCCATGAATGCTGCTGGGGGATTAGTTAACCCAAACAGCATCACCAAGAACTCATAGTGGTCATATCTGGTTCTGAATGCTGTCTTAGGCACATCCCCCTCCTTGAATTTGAGTTGATGGTATCCTGACCTAAGATCAATCTTTGAGAATATCCGGGCTCCTTGGAGTTGATCAAACAAGTCATCAATCCTCGGCAGAGGGTACTTATTCCGTACCATTACCTTATTGATTTTTCGATAATCAATGCAGAGCCGAAGACTGCCATCTTTCTTCTTAACAAATAGGACTGGAGCACCCCAAGGAGAAACACTTGGTTTGATAAATCCCCGATCTAGGACCTCCTGCAACTGATCCTTCAGTTTCTTTAGCTCAGCCAGGGCCTTGGATATAGGTCCAGTTCCAGAAACTAGATCAATGGAGAATTGACTTCCCGATCAGGGGGCAAATCAGTCAATTCATTTGGGAAGACACTAGGGAATTCTCGAGCTACAGGAATATCCTCCAACTTGGTCTCTTCCTGCTGAAGGTCCTTGAGTACAGCAAGAAATCCTTGACCACCATTTATTAGATAATTTTCAGCTTGCAGCACTGATATGAACACCGAGGCTAGGTTTTTCTGACTACTAGTAAAACTGAATTGAGGTTGACTTGGAATTTTGAAGTTCACAAACTTCCTGAAGCAGTCTACTGAAGTATGATAGGAGGCCAACCAATCCATTCCAAGGATAACATCAAAGAACTTCAGTGGAAGGATGAATAGATCTCTTTTAACCTCCTATCCTTCATGTCAATCGAGCAGGATTTACATACTGTGTCAACCTTCATAATATCACCATTTGGAAAAGCAATATGCAACTCTTGCTCTAGAGGAATGGGTGTCAATGATGCATTCTTGTCAAGATAGGTGTTAGATATGAAAGAATGTGTGGCACTCGAGTCAATTAAAGTTTATGCATAAGCAGTGCTAATCATTCCTGGACATAAGTATAATTTGTTTTAATATCAATGTTTAACTTGATTTCCTAATCAATTGCCAATGTATTACACTAGATAAGAATGTAATACTAGATATAAAATTAAATGGTATACCTGTCACCACAGAATTAGAGGCAGTAGCATCCTACTGAGTGAGGATGAAGACCCTTCCCTGGGTCCTCGGTGGCTGATGCTGATGCTGCTGGCTCTTCCCTTGATCTAAAGAGGGATGCTGATCCTTCCAAAGGGGATAGGTGACCATCTTGTGATATGTTTTTTCACATAGGAAGCATGCACCAAGCAATCTGCGGCAAGGCCTTCCTGGGTGGAAGTTCCCATAGTGAAGGCAATGAGTCTCCCTATTTATTGTCTTGCTGGGGCCTGATGTGCACCTTTCTTCCTGCCCTGAACTAGGGATTGGCCAGAAATATGCCCTTTCCTCTTCCTCTGCTGCTCCCAATCTCTCTGGACTGTATTCATATACCTCTCAATCACCAAGGCCTTATTCACCACAGCACCGTAAGTGGGAAGCTCAAATGCATTGACTGCTTGCCTCAGTCTGGGTCATAGTCCCTCAGTGAATCTGGTGATCTTGGCCATCTCATTGGTCACTATATTTGGAGTAAACTGGGCCAACCTAGTGAACTCAGCTTCATACTGGGCCACAGAAAGGTTCCTTTGCTCTAATTTAATAAATTTGATTCCATCTCTCTGCACACTACTGGGAAGTATTTGTCGAAAAATGCCTCCCTAAACTCTCCCCAAGTAATAGCCCGACCATCCCATCGCTACTCCTCAATTAGCCACCAATCATAAGCCTCCCCCTAGAGAAGATAGGTGGCAAATCTGATCCGCTCCTTCTCCTGGCTACTATGGGGATAGGTGTCAGATATGAAAGAATGTATGGCACTCGGGTCAATTAAAGTTTGAGCATAAGCAGTGCCTACTTTAATCATTCCTAGACATAAGTGTAATTTGTTTTAATATCAAAGTTTAACCTGATTTCCTAATTAATTGCCAATGTATTGCACTAGATAAGAATGTAATACTAGATATAAAATTAAATGGTATACCTGTCACCATAGAATTAGAGGCGGCATCATCCTACTGAGTGAGGTTGAAGACCCTTCCCTGATCCTCGGTGGCTGCTGCTGATGTTGCTGGCTCTTCCCTTGATCTGAAGAGGGATGCTGATCCTTTTGAAGGTGACAGATGACCATCTTGTGATATATTTTCTCACATAGGAAGCAGGCACCAGTTAATCTGCAGCAATGCCTTCCTGGGTGGAAGTTCCCATAGTGAAGGCAACAAGTCTCCCTATTCCATTGTCCTGCTGGGGCCTAATGTGCACCTTTCTTCCTGGCCTGAACTGGGGATTAGCTAGAAATAGGCCATTTTTTCTTCCTCTGCTACTCCCAATCTCTCTGGACTGCATTCATATCTCTCTCAATCACCAAGGCCTTATTCACCATAGCATCGTAAGTGGGAAGCTCAAATGCATTGACTACTTGCCTCAGTCTAGGTCGCAGTCCCTCAGTGAATCTGATGATCTTGGCCATCTCATTGGTTACTATATTTGGAGCAAACCGGGCCAACCTGGTGAACTCAGCTTCATACTGGGCCACGGAAAGATTTCTTTGTTCTAATTTGATAAATTCTAATTCCATCTGTCTCTGTACACTACTGGAAAAGTATTTGTCAAAAAATGCCTCCCTAAACTCTTCCCAAGTAATAGCCCGACCACCCCGTCGCTGCTCCTCAACTAACAACCAATCATAAGCCTCTCCCTAGAGAAGATAGGTGGCAAATTTGATATGCTCCTTCTCCTGGCTATCATGGGCCATGAAAGCCTTCTTCATGTCTCGCATCTATCGCTCAGCATCAATAGGGTTGGTGGATCCAGTGAAAGGGGCAGGGAAAAACTTTTGAAGTCAGCAAAGCTGCAGTCAACCCCTACCCAGGGTTGAGGTGGAGTAGGCTAGGTCAATGGTGCGGATTGGGTAGGTAAGGTTGGCTGAGTTTGTGGAGCAGAAGGGATAGGCTGGGTCTACGGAATAGTAGGAGCAGGCTGGGTCTGGGAATTGTAAGAGCAGGCTGAGTCTGCAGAGCAGTAGGGGTAGGTTGAGTCTATGAAACAGTGGGAGTAGGCTGAGTCTGCGAAACAATGGGAGCAGACTGAGTTGCGAACAGTAGGGGCATGCTGAGTCTGTGGAACGGGAGGGGCAGACTGAGTCTGCAAAACAGAAGGGCCAGACTGAGTGGACAAAGCCTGCAGGATTTGTTGTTGCATGTCCCATATCGACTGTGCCATACCTAAGAGAACCTGAAGCATCTTGGTCTGGAGTCGCTGGTGATCAGCCCTGACTTGATTGATAGGGCTAGCACCTCTGGTAGCTTCTTGGCCTCGCTGCTCACTAGCATTACCAACATAGGAGCCCTCATCGTTTTGTTAGCTTCTAGTGCAACGAGCCATTCCTATCTCCTGATAAATTAATTTTTCATTAATATCATGATAAACTTTAAATTTCAGGCTTTCAAAGCATAATACCTGAAATTCCTTTAAAGTTATAATCATCTCAATTTCATCCCAGTATTTTGCCTAGAGTGTCATCATGTATGTGTTCCTAAGGTCATAACCAGGCTCTGATACCACTAAAGCTATCGTGCCTCAGACCCAAAATTTGATCCAAGGTGACAACCCGCCGCATGCTAGGCATGCAAGGCGTCCAAAATCATAACATTTAATTCAAAAAAAGACAATAACTATATGTCATTCAAAGTCAATAACTTTAATACAAGCCATAAATATAAGTTTTTGGACTACATGCCCTACAAACATAAACCACTAGGGCTACATCAAAAAATTAGATCTAATTTATTTCAAGAGAAGCTCCATCTACCCCATATTTTCTTCTTCAATCTTGTGGCTCTGAAAAACATTGTAAGATTTAAATGAGCTCACACTCAATAAGTAAGCCTACTATAATATAATATAAGCATTTCAAGACTTTATCAATTCAGGTTTCCATGTAAAATACATATAAAAAGCTTCCAATTTCAAACACAATTGTCATGATATCAGAACATGCATATCATCTGCTCAAAGTAATTTTGAAAGTTTAGTCATATAATAAATACCAAAATATGCAATGTAAATAAATCCATTGTATTTATATAATTATATTTCTTATGTGTCCCACGGCCCTACAACACTCAACTGGTGTATCACTCGTAAATGTTCCCTAAAAGGAAGGGTTCTGGTACCAGCGTTATGCCATGTATCACAACACACCCTACAGATGTGTATCCTCTACATATTCTTTTGTGAAGGTGGATCCCATATTTCTTGGTATATCATAATATTTTACATCATTTCACATCATATGAGAACCGCGGCGACACATATAAGCATATTCTCAATTATCATTATCATATTTTGCATGTAACATATCATGCATCAACACAAGCATAAGCTTCTCACATATTCAGTGGTTTGTACATTATTAGTAATTGTATAGAAATATATCAATAGTACCAATATATTTTGCAAAGTCAAACTAATCATATCATTCATCTTTTGCATATTTATAAATCATTACTTTGCAAAATATTAGCAATTGCATATAATCATAGCAATTAATCAATTGCATACTCATGGTACTATTTACTAATTTCAAATAACCAAATCAAATATCAAATTTCCATTTTTCTCATTTCATAAATTAATACAACTATAAATCCAAAGATCTATATATTAAATAATTTATAAAATCATGATAATTGGCTTACTTATTTCAGCACGCTAATCCCAAACTGTAAACTAGTTATTTGGACATCTGGGTACCTACAGCATTATTTTACATAATTAAATCTTTAAAATTGGAATAATAAAGTGTCCCTTAAATTCTACCCAATTTAATCCTGGGCCTAACTTTGGGCTCAAATATCATTAAGAATAATAGTCCAAATGGGAAAATAAAAATTCTCTCGAAACTAGAATCAAAATTGATCTGGACCATATTTTCATTTTCCTAATCCCGGCCCAATACAGAGTCCAAAAATTAGCTCAAAAGGGGCTCATTGGGCTGGCCCAACACAACCCAAAGCCCAAAAGAGGGCTTCCCCTATTCCCCTTTTTTTATTTCCCTCCCATGCGGCGGCCAAGGCCACCGCCGGCCAATCACCAGGCAGCTCGGCCATCGGTGATCGGTCCAGAGCCGGTCTCCACCGCGGCCGTGCCTTCTCCCCTCTCTCTCTCTCTCCTCTTTCTTTCTTTCTTCCTGGCTCTTATTGTGCTAGTGGCACGGCCGGCCACCACCGGCCAGTCGGACCCTTACCGAACGTTTGCCTGGCGCCGGTGGGGGTTACCGACCGCCGCCTAAGTCCGCGAGACAGCAAGCACACCGCCGGGACTGAACCAATGCGGGAGTCAAACTGGCTCCCACCTAGGAGAAGGGCCATCATGGCCCTCTCCACCCTCTCTCCCATGTTCGGTCCCCCATCGGACGTCGCTTTCGGTGCCAGTGGGGCGCCGGCCATAGCTCAGGCCTAGCGAGGTGACGGTATGCCGTCAGGCCTGAACCAAGATCGACACAGGACCGTCATGGCCCCTACTTCGATCGTGGCTCCCTCTCTCTCTCTCTCACTCAATTCTCTTTCTCTATCTCTCTCCCTGGCATGGGCAGGGACTTACCAGTAGAGGATGCGGGTAAGAATGAAGGGCAAGGTCTGCCAGCATCCTCCTTAAAAGCCAACGAAGAAGATCGCGACATCCTTGATCAAAAGAATCAGGAACCCAATCGTCATGCTGAGATCGAAAATCCAATAGTCGCGGTGAGAATTTAAATGGTAGAAGAAAAAAAATTACGTGTACCCATAATTAATTACCTGGGGTTACAATCCTCATTGTCCTAAAGCACAGGCCAAGTAAGGATTAAGTTAGGGTCCGGGGAGCGACCCTTGGTTGGGACATGCACAGGCGTAGGAGCGCAAAGGTATGACCTGACTTAAACGAAAAGGTTCGAGTTGGAAAGAGAAATTGAGAGAGAGAGAGAGAGAGAGGAAATGTTAGAGAGGGAATATGGTAGAGAGAAAAGAGGGGTAGAGAGAGGAAGGCTAGAGAGAGTTTACACAGAGATGAGAGAGATTAGTTAGAGAGAGAGAGAGAGAGCGCGCGGAAGAAAGAGAGAGGGATGTGTAAGACTTAATTTAAACATATTGATCACGATATCAATATATTATTATGATCGATAATTACCTCCAGCCATTATTATTAATGGTCTATCCGATGAGGGTAAGGAATTTGATCTTCCTTTCTTTAGGGATCTTGAACTTCCTCCTTCGATAGATCTTCTTCGATGGATCTTGATTGATCTTCCTCCTCCTCGCGATGGATCTTGATTGAGTTCTTCTAATCAACGAGCCATCGCATTCTGATGGTGTATGCCCTCAGGATGTGCTCTTGATCAGGGACTCAATGCCAATGCCTCCGCTTATTAGGTTTTTCCTTTCGATAACCCTGTTGAAAACTTTAGGAAGGGTCCCTTTTTATACTCAATTCCTTCACCGCATGCTCCCATCAAGCAAGCGTTCAAATATTAAAGGGGGGCTGTTATCACTTAACGCTAGTTAATAAAATAAGAACCATTAAAAGATGATGGGTTATTATAGGATGGGCGAGAGATCAAGAGGGAGGGGGCTGCACGGTGTGAGCGTCGGGTTGGAACAGGGGCTTCGTGCCGCCCCTTCTCCCGGCATTTCGCCGGACGCTAGGGGAAGGAAGGATGGGAGAGAAACACGCCATTGCCACTAAGCAAACCAGCGATCGGACGAGCAAACATCGAGAGAGAGAGAGAGAGAGAGAGAGAGAAGAGAAGGGAGAGCCGAGGGGCGGTTTTGGATGCCAAAACAGAGGCCTATTTTTAAGCAAAGATTTGGCCTATTTTTACTCTACAGCTCCCCATTAATTAATCTTTTTTTAAATTTTTTTAAAAATATTTTATCATATGATTTTATTTATCTCATTCTTCTTTTTTTAATTAAAAATTATATTTAATAATGCAGAATTTAAAAAGATTTAAATTGTTTTATTTGTTTCTATCAATACATTAGTTTTCGTGCGATGCATGCACTCATGCCAGCTGGCACTTTTGCATGCTTGTACATTACGCTTGTCTTCGTGCATTTGGACGCGTGCAGCAAAACAGATGCGGTGGTTGCCATGGCCTCGTTCGGAACAAAAATTTTACAACTTCATCCATAAATATATACATATATACATACGAGCTCAAATAAAAAAGCATATTTAGAGAACTGGGTAACGTTCTTTGGGCTTATTGGGTAAAAATATTTACAAGATATATAGAAGAAATAAATAATACATAAAAGTTAAGAAATGTTAATAAAAAACTTTAAGATATTATTGCCTGTATAAGTACTTCCTTCCAATGCCAATAAATCAAAGGTATACAATATTTTTTTTTTTTGATTGTGCAGCTTCCGCCGAGATGAAGACGAAGAAAGAAGAAAGAAGAAAGAAGAAGAATAAATGGATATTGTTGCCGCAGAAATTCGTTCTCCGACTCGGGTGCGCTTTCGGCTTCTGATTCGGACATCGATCTCGTCGCCTCAGGGCGGAACCTGCAAGACAGTCCACACAGAGGGTGCTGTGGGGGTTGCCCTCTGCGGAGGACCCTCCAACGCCCAAGTCAGTAGAGATTCACAGCAGCAGATATGAGGAGAAGACTCTCACAGAGGAGTTCCCCCTTTTGGCGGGTGTTCTCTCTCGAGAGCTCTGAGCTCAGAGGGAGCTTCAATGGGGGTATCAGAGCTAATGAATGAGTGTGAGTAATTGCATAAAAGTATGCATAAGAATTACGCACAAAATTGGCGTACCTGAGAGATTGGAGGGCGGTGGTATTTATAGGTGATCACCTGATTCCTTGGACGTGCCCTAGAGGGGGTCTGAAAACTGTTAGGATTCGAGACGGATTCGAATCAAGTTTGTTACGAGGCCAATAGGGTCCGCATCTTGTCAGTTAGAGGATCGATGGCTAGGAGAGCTGGTTGATGTCTTGAGATTCAATGATCACATAGACCTAGGCCACTCTTGCGGGTCCTAGGCCACTTTTGGGCATGATTCCCGCTTGGAATCTTATTCAGTTATAGTGAATTTGAACTCTCCTGCGCCGAATTCCGCAGAGGTATTTTGAATGCCTTGGTTCGGCAAGAATGAGGAATAACCTGGTTTTTCGAGGTATAGAATGGATCGGCTCGAATGGCCAAGGTACGGTCGGCTCGGGTGGCCGAGGTATGGCCGGCTCGGATGGCCGAGGCATGGTCAGCTCGGATGGCTGAGGTATGAGGATAGCTCGGGTTACCAAGGAATGGCTCGGCTCTGATGGCCGAAGCATAGTCAACTCGGATGACCGAGGTATGAGGATAGCTCGGGTTACCGAGGAATGGCTCGGCTCTGATGGCTGAAGTACGAGGATTGCTCGGGTTGTCGGGGTGACCCGACTTTGTCAAAGGCGATTCGGCTTCATTGCTTGGACGTTATGCCAGCTGGCTGGTAGGGTATTTGGATTGGGTATGACCCAATTGTCGATGTGGGTGGTCAATAATGCAATAACGATTTTACCCCTCATCACATGCCCCCCACTCACTAGTCAAAAGTGTAAGTTCGGATATAGGAGTAGAATTCCAGAGCAATCTTATTTGGGGGATTCAAAAAGGCAGGTAATGATAATCTCGTAAATGACAGACTGCGGTTCCGTCATCATTTTTTCGCTGCAGTTCAAGGAGGAAACACCTCGTTTCTAGCAAGTCGCGATAGCGAAAGCCCCACATGGTGGGACTCCTTTATTTCTGGCGCCCATATCGGGGGTTTTGGCATCTACGGATTTCTCTCTGAAGCATTTATTTAAGGAGGGATGGGGCGGCGCTCCTTCTGCAACGCTCCTTTGTCCCTCATAGAGATTTTTCACTCTTTCTCTAAGCCCTTGCTTGCCTGTTCGTATCCTACCCCCCATTCAGCCAATATGAAGGGTCCAGGCGATGTTGCTTCTGAGGTAACCTTTGACGATCTGGATAGGATCCATTGCTATTATAGAGTTCCTCTCGATGTAGCCTTATGGGTGTCGAGGACCGAGCATCGGGATTCACCGAGTTAAGCCAGGGAGTCTTCTTCTACGAGGAGAGCTTGAGGGCAGGTCTCCGATTCCCTCTTCACCCGCTGATACAGGAGGTGATGAGGTTTTACAACATATGTCCAACGATGGTGGCCCCAAATAGCTAGCGCAATCTTGTTGGGTTTATCTCGATGTGCAGTCGTGTTGGGGTGACTGCGACCCTTCCCATATTCCAAGTCTGCTACAACCTGGTTTCGGGAGGATCTCATAGTGGCCCTACATTGGTCCTCGAAAGTCGTTCAAAATGATTTCTGATAACCCGTCTTCGATAAAGGAATGGAAGTCTCGATTTTTTATTGCTGAGGGAAATATTGGATCGGATTTTCCAAGGGGATGGGCGAGCTATGTGAAGGATCCAGAGGTGTGCCCGGAGTTGAGCGAGCAGGAGAAGAGAGATCTAGTGACTCTTCGCAGTGGTTAGGAGGTTTCAGCTAGCACTCTGTTAATAGAGGATGCTCTTTTCGCTGTCGAGCTTAGCTCTATCGACCCTCAAGGTGAGTCTTTGCTCTAATGGTCAGCGTGTTTATGTAATTTCGCTACTCTTTAACTGAACATTTGTTGTGTTTTCAGCCGAGATGTCCGCATTTGTGGGCCAAATAAGGAGGGAGCCGAGCAAGCGGCACAGGGGCTCAGCTCTGGGGACAAGCATAGGTCCAAGAAGAGGGCCCATCCTTTCGGGTCTCGCTCAAGGGAGCTTAGGAAAGATGATGTCGGCCGCCACTCCTCTGCTTCAAAGAGGGAGGAAGTGGAAACGCCGACCATAACCAATAAGCCCTCCCTGCCGGAGGGGGGTGAGATAGCAGAGGAAGCCATTAGGGGGAGCTCGGAAAGAGCAGCCGAGGTTTCCCCCCTCCAAATAGTGGTCATATCAGATGACGCTGAGGAGATGTTGCCAGTCCGTCCGGCGATCCTCCCACCAGATGTTCTTCAGTTACTAGCGGTGGAGAGTCCACTGCATATGGAGGAGGCCCCTGCTCAAGCGGAGGGGTTAGAAGAGGCAGCGGCGGCTGCCGAAGCTCAAGTGGAGCCACCTGTTGATAGGTTGGTGGAGGTCGAGGTGCCTTTTGTTGAGGGTTTTTCAGTTACGGCATCAGGGGATGCCGTGAAAGAAATTGAAGTTCAAATGGAGTCTACAAGAAATAGAGCGATAGTCAAAAAGGAAGAGGAAGAAGAGGAAGAATCACTAGATGAAGGGGGTGCTCAGGCTGAGGCTCCCTTAGCCGGGGCCAAAGCATCTGAGGCCTTGCAGGCTAGAGTCTTAATAGAGGAAGCCGAGCGAATGGCGGTTCCTCGGGCTGAAGCCCCTCAGTCCGGCTCTTCGGCCATGAGTTCTCTCGTCCACAGCTCGGAGGTGGATGACATGCTTACTGCCTTGATGAGGTCTATTTTGCCCGCGGGGGAAAGTTCCTCGATGAACGAGCCTGCGGCCGAGGGTATCATCGACGCGGCTTTTGGTCGGCTTGGGGTGCCGAAGGATTTTTTTCTTCTCCCCGAAATTAGTAATGTTACTCTCATGAAGATTGCTTCGAATTACGCCTCCTGGGTAAGTTATTGTGCCGAAGTTGTAACTCTCGATGGATTGGTTTGACCGTGGTTTCTTACTCGTATTTTCTTTCAGAATGCCTTGATTACAAGGGCGCTAAATTAGCGCTTAAACTTGGCCACTGGGGCTTGCGCTCAGGAAGGAGACGGCCGACCTTTGGGCGAGGGTGGATTCAACCAGCAAGCTTTCCAGGGCCTTGGCGTCCGCTAAGGAAAACTTTGAGAGGGTGAGTGAGTCTTACCGACTTGCAGCCGAGAGGGCCTCCCGGCTTAAGGCTCAAGTTAGGGAGATCCAGGGTTTCCACGAACAATCGGACAAGGCTTGCCTGGAGTTATCCCAGATTAAGGCTAAGCATGCCGATGAAGTTAAGGTCATGCAGCAGTATTTTGAAAAAAGATGGGACTAGCTGAATGCTAGTCATGCTGAGGAGAAAAACAATTGGGGTAGGAGGCTCGAGGAGGAGGAGCGCAAGTGCCGGCGGTAGTGGGATCAGCTTGCCGCTCTAAATAAGGAATTCGCCGATATGGAGAATCGGCTGAAATGGCAACATGAGCAGATTGCTAGGCTTACCAATGATCTCGATCAATCTCGGCGGGAAGTCGGGGACAAGCAGTCCCGAATTAATGACCTCAAGGAGGGTCTTCAACAAAATAAATCGGCCAAGCTGAAGGCCTTGGAAAAGGTTCAGGAGCTGAGCAATAAAATGGCTCGGCGGGAGGAAGAGGTATAGTGTCTTCCTATTTATTTGCTTTCGGTGCTTTTCTTTTGCTCGTGGGCTCAAATGCCCTGATGTTTTGCAGATGGCCATAATTGGACTTGAGGCACAGGAGCAATTTAAGGCTCTAAGGGTGGAGTTGTCCATGAGTCGCCAGATGAATTTTGATCTTGGGGGCCAGTTAACTGAAGCCAGCAACCGAATCGCTTCGGTTGTGGAGGAATACAAGAGTTCTGCCCAATTTTTTGAGGAGCGTAGAGAGGCTTGTGCTGATGCATTTCGGTTCGGCGAGGAGGAAACTCGAGCGAAGATCTCTCGATCGCATCCCGAGTGGGATTTATCCTTTTTGGATGCTAACGTTTTGATGCTTGTACCCCGGGCCGAAGAAGCTGAGTATGAGGATATTTCGAACGTCGATCTTGACGCTATCCTGGGCCTTAATGAGGCCATGGCTTTCGAAGAATGCCCTCAGTCTACTACCGAGGAACCCGAGACTCTTCCTTCAACATTTGAAGCGGGTGAAGCGAGTCAAACCCTTCCAGACGTTATCAAAGAGGT
>UESW01002705.1:100649-141025 GCA_900491605.1 Calamus simplicifolius | reverse complement strand
AATGCTTTTAATTTTTTATATTTTTTTATCCAGTCTAGAGAGAGCCTTAAATAATCATCCATCTTGGATGATAAAACTTCTCCGCACCAGTCCGTAACCAACTCCCTAACAAACTCCCTCAAAATATGAAAGTCTATCTAGAAAATCTAAGCCCAATCTTCATAAACCCAGTCCCAGTTATTAAACATTCTCTCAAAAAACTTCCTTCTAAGTCATGCAAGAAAGCACTCAAACCCGAGCCCATGTACACTCATGACTCACATGCTCTCTATTCTTGGGTCACAAGCCGACCCAAATGACTTAGGAACTTGAGAACTTATGTAGCCTAAGCTCTCAATCCTATGTGACTCACCTGAACTTTGGATGTGCCACACCTGAGCTTACAATCTCCACCTTGGTGCATCAAAGTTACAGTAAGCTCCACCTGGTCCATCAATCCCATCAGTGCTCCACATCTGAGAAGCTATCCCGAGGTAGTACCTTAGTGAGTGCATCCGCTACGTTATCTTTGGTAAACACTTTCACAAGCTCCAACTCATCATCCTCCACAAGCTCCATCCTGTGGTATCTGATGTCAATATATTTGGTCCTAGCATGATAAACCGGATTTTGGACAAAACATAAAGCAATCTGGCTATCAAAAAATACCCTGATCACCCCCTATGCTATCCCATCTCCAGTGCAAGACCTTTCAGCCACATAGCCTCCTTTGCAGCCTCTGAAATACCAATATACTCTGACTCTGTAGTAGACAAAGCCGTCACTGGCTGCAGACTTGACCTCTATGATATTGGACCACCATTCAACATAAAGACATACCCTATTGTTGAGCTCCTAGTGTCCAAATCACCTTCATAGTCAGCATCAACAAAATTTGCTACCTGATCCTGAGCCTCCATGATCAGTCTAGTCTCATCCTCCATGCCACTATACCCATAGCATATACCAACACTGATTGTGCCAACAAGATATTTGAAGATCCCTTTCAAAGCTCTCCAATGTGCTCTACCCGGACTAGCCATAAATATGCTAACCTGGCTAATAGAATATGTAAGGTCAGGCCTACAACACGTCATAACATACAGAAGACTGCCAGCTCCTGAAGCATAAGGTACTCTGGACATCTCCTCGGCTTCTATCTCAGAACTCGGTGACATAAACTTGGAGAGCTTAATGTGATCAGCCAATGGTAATGCGGCTGGCTTTGCACTATCCATACTGTACCTTTTTAAGACCCTCCTGATATAAGTCCCCTAAGATAAGTGAAGCAACCTCCTGTCTCTGTCCCTAAAAATTTTATCCCCAAAATCCATATAGCAGGACCTAAATCCCTCATTTCAAACTCAGCTGACAATGCTGCCTTTAGATTCTCTACAACAGCTTTACTCTTACATGCAATTAACATATCATCTATATACTAAAACCAGTATAATCTGGAATGATCTTCTAAAATTCAGACATAAACACAGGGATCATACTCACATCTAGATATGCCGATGCACCTCACAAAAGTATCAAACCGCATACTATTGACGCAGCGACTGCTTCAAACCATATAAGAATCTCTGCAAACGACATACCTTTCTTTTTGACCCCAGTTCTATGAACCCCTCTAGCTGCTCCATATAAATCTTCTCCTCTAAATCCCCATGAAGGAAGGCCGTTCTAACATCCATCTGCTCCATTGCCAAATTCTGCACTGCTACAATGCTCAGCAACATCCTGATAGATGTGTATCATACCACTGGTGAGAATACCTTATTGTAGTCAATGCCTTCTTTCTGAGAAAATGCTTTGGCTACTAACCTGGCCTTATACCTGATCCCCTCCTTCTCTATGGCTCCTTTGCACTGAAATACCCATTTGCAACCAATGGGATTCTTTCTACTTGGTAGTGACACCAACCGCCAAGTCTGATTCTTCTGCAAAGACTGCATCTCTTCCACCATAGCCTGGACCCACCTATCTCTATCCTAGCTTGTCATTGCCTCCTAGTAGGTAACTGGTCCTCCACTGGCAGCCATCAATGCATATGACATAGTCTCGCCAAACCTATATTGCTTCGGTTGCCGAATGATCCTCTTTAGCTTATGCAGTGCAATGCAGATGCCTATCCTAGGATGTGACTCCTCCCTCTGCTCATCTCTACCATAAGCATGCATCTGGCTAGTCCCCGCATGTGAAGATATATCTGGATTATGCTCCACCTGAATCTCATGTCCTCCTAGCGATCCTACAAAAGGTAAAATATCATAAGAGGTTAGTTGCTCAGCTACGCCCTGCTGAGCCTCCTGCTGCCCACCCACGTCCGACTAGGCCTTCGGCTGAACCTCCACCATCTCCTGTTTCTTGAGGACTGAGCTTTCATCAAAAACCATATTGTGCAATTTTAGATCTCATAATTTGTAATCTCTATTACAAATTCCATATGCACAGTTCATATTCTTTTAAACTTTATCTTATAAGTAAAATATATCTAATATATATTTATAAGAATTATATTTAGATAGATAAAGAAATCAATAAATTTGATTTACATTCATAATGAAATGTATACAAACTAGCATCTAATCCGATTGGATATAGATCATACAATAACGAGATATCATGATGAGGAAAGGGTAGCTCATGAGCTACTACTTTATGCTTTGTGAGATAAATTAAGAATCAATGGATCACTCTTTTTTAAGTGTCCTTTATTAAAATAGATTTGAAAATCCCTTGCTTGCAACTTAAAAATGTGCATACTACTTGCAAATATCGATGGCATTTGGTCCAAATGTAGAAGAAGTAAAGTGCTGGAAAAAAAAAAGGATTAGATGATGATGTCCTTTATGTGCATGTATCGAATAAGGCAAACTACAAAACTTTTACAGCAAAATATTTTCACCAACTTCATTCCTTTTAAGATTTTTATTAGTTTTTTCTTATGATGCAAGCTTTGCCTGAAAAACTAGTTGGACTTTCATAGAAATTTTTTTGACAAAATGTTGCCACCAACTTCGTTCCTTTTTAAGATTTTTACTAGTTTCTTCCTACGAGGCAAGCTTTGCTTGGCAAGTTAGATGGATTCTAATAGAAATTTTTTGACAAAATATTATCACCAACTTCAATCTTTTTAAGATTTTACTTGTTTCCCCGTGAGGCAAGCTTTGCCTTGGAAAGTTAGATGAACTCTATTCCATCCTTATAAATATCTCTAGTTTCTAATAAATTTATGAGTGGGTGAGAGAAAGACTTTCCATTAATAAAAAGGAAAACAAATGAAAAGACTTCCCATTTTTTATTGCCAAATGCCTTTGACTTCTTTCTTTATTTTTTCTTGGGAAAGAAGAGGAAAGAAAAAAAATTGAGGAAAGAAACTAGGTCGAGCCCTTCATAAACCAAGAACATATCATTAATTATTCATACCTACTTAAGGATATTCTTGATTGCTATCTAATGTTTCTCATCAAGATTTGCAGGATATCTACTCGTGATACTTAAGGCATAAGAAACATCAGGCCTTGTACATAGCATCGTATATATATGATGGATTCAATCACTTATGCATATGGTATTCTATCCATGTGTACTCTCTCCTCTTGAGTCTTAGGACTCATGTCCTTGAAGAGATGTACCCCATGCAATATTGGCATGAATCCCTTCTTTGATTCCTTCATGCTAAACTGCTTTAGCATCTTATCTATGAACGTGGATTTGGTCAATTCAAGCAACCTCCTAGATCTATTATCTCTATAGATCTTTATACATAGTATATAGACTACTTCTCCCAAATTTTCATGGAGAACTTACCTGACAACCAATCTTTCACCTCTTTAAGCAAAGATCCATTGTTTCCTATTAATAATATGTCATTCATGTATAATATAAAGAAAACAATATCACTCCCATTAACTTTTTTGTACACACATGGATCTTTCTCATTTTTTATGAAATCAAGCTCTTTGATTATCACATCAAATCGAATGTTCCAAGTTTTAGAGGCTTGCTTGAGTCCATAAATGGACCTTTGTAGCTTGCATATTTTCTTAGGATTTATGGATTTAAAACCCTCTGGTTGTATCATATACACATCCTCCTTTAAATTTTTATTTAGGAAGGCGGTCTTAACATCTATCTGCTAGATCTCATAGTCAAAATATGCTGCTATTGAAAGCAAAATCCTTATGGACTTATGCATGGCTACAAGGAAAATGGTTTTATCAAAGTTAACACTTTGTCTTTGTTTGTAACCTTTTAGTGTACGATCCGTGTAATGGGTGGCTCAGATTAATTGGGATTAATCAAATGGGTAATATGATGTTTAATTAGGTCCATATGATGAGCATGACCCATTTTCATACCATGATGGAACTCACGCCAAATTCTAGGCTTGTGATCATGATTTATTTGAGTTCCTATTTTTTAGGGATGCGGCTTGGTGGTTGGAGCAGATGGGCAGGGATCATTCTGTTTCCAAATCCAAGAACCTCCGTGCTGGGCCACAGCAGCCACAATCCAGTCTGTCACAGAATTGGCCTCCCGATAGATGTGTCGGATGTGGACACTGAGAAGACCCCGCAGAGCAGCCTGAATGTCACTGAGAATGTGGTTGATGGAGACCTGATCACAGAATCCCAATCTAAGCCACCGAATAACAGAGAGAGAATCCCCCTCAACTAGCAGACATTGGGCATGTAGCTGCCTAACAGCATGGGAGATACCAGCCCATGCTGCATAAAGCTCAGCCATGGGGACAGAAGAATCCAGAGAGCCAAAACCACCCACCGCCAGTAAGGCTCCATCAGTCCCCGAATAATAAAAGCAGATCCAGCCAGTCTGCCGTGAACACTTCCATCAAAGTTGATTTTAACAAACCCTGGAGGGGGGAGCTCCCAAGATATATAAACCGTACGATGGTTCACTGCCGAAGCAGCAGAGGAGCTCCAGAGGCCAATGTTTGAAAAATCAAAATCATTGAGAAGAGAAGCACTTTCAGCCACCATGGATCTGACCTTCTGAACAAGTCTGTGAGGGGAAATCATCTCATTAGTAAAGATGAGTTGGTTCCGCGACAACCAAATCTGATAAGCAGTGATAGCCCAAAGGGTGCTGTGCTATCGAGTAGTCGTTCGAAGGGCATGAAGGAAAGGGGAGCACGAGGAACCAGAACCATCCATACTGCAATCATAACCCATTCTCGTCCAAATCCCACATAAAATGGGACATATAAAAAATGGCATGATCAATAGTCTCCTCATCCTGCCCACACAGCGGATATACCGCCTCAATATGAAGACCTCTTCTCGACAACAGAGAGTAAGAAGGAAGACAGTCCCACATTATCTTCCATATAAATAACTGGACTCTGGGATGAACAGGGAGCATCCATATCCACTTTGCATCCCGCGAATCCCGAGGCTGGGGTCTAAAAATCCCAATAAGGTCCCTAGTGGGGGCCCTGGACAGACATGATCTTCTCCATAACCTCATATCAGGTATATGTCCCAAAGTGAGGGGAATAGAAAGGATCCTCCGAGCAAGCTCTTCCCCAAATAAGCTGGTCACCACAGAGGTATTCCAAGAAAAGAGATTCGGAATGATGAGATCCCGCACCCTCATATGCTGCGGAACATCCATGCTGATAAAGGATGGCCATCGGGAAAGGGGGAGATCCATGATCCAACTATCCTGAATGACATCTACCAAGGAGCCCTCCCCAATCATCCACGATATATTGCTCCGAATAGGCGGAGCATGACGACACACCTCCTTCCAAAAGAAGGAGTGCCGTCGCATAGACTAATGATCCATATCCGAGGACCAGTCACCATATCTAGCTCCCATGAAAGAACTCCAGAAACCATGAGGATCAAGGAGAAACCTCGACGCATGTCTAGCCATCAAAGCGTCTCTCCTCACAAGCAGGGACTGAATACTAAGACCCCCTTCATTCAAAGGCATACAAATCAAATCCCATGCCTGAAGATGAATGTCGTGGCAGTCTTGCGTAGAAGCCCATAGAAAGTTCCTGAACCACCGCTCTATCCAGTGCAAGCAAGTGATAGGGACCGCAACATTAGAGATAAGATGCATAGGAAGGGACGTAAGGACAGAGCGGATAAGAGTGATCCTGGCCATCATGGATAAGCTGGTGATCTGCCATCATCAATTCAGTCCCGAATGCGTCTCTCAATAATAGCAAAATCACTAATACGAGGATGCCTCCCCAAAACTGGGATTCCCAAATAGTACAGCCCATCAGCCTTTGCAGTGATACCCAAAGCTTGGTGAATAGCTTCCCTGATGGACCTGGAGGTCTTAGGGCTGAAACAAATGGAGGACTTATCTAGGTTGACCTTTTGCCCTGAAGCACAGAGAGACACCCCTTTGAAAACATAGGCCTAACTCTTCCTTTCTCTCTCTTGAATGCCCATGCCTTACTTTCTCTCTCTAAATGTCCTTTCTCTCTCTAGAATGTCTTCTCTCTCTTGGATGTCCCACATCCTCTCTCTCTAGTTCAAGATTGGATGTTGATTAGAGAACTATTTTTTCTTGATTTGAAAAATCAATTAAAGAAGGAAAGAGGCGCTAGCACCCCTCATTGGAAGGCCATTATCAATCCTAGGAAAACATCATCCAAAGATATCTGCATGAATCACCATTAGAGGTCGGACATGTGAATAGCTAATGGTAAATTATTTACCGGCTTCATCAATTTTCATCTCCAATAAATAACACCGTTATGATTTAGAGTTAATTTTAGATTTAATTTTTTAACTGAATTTGTTCTCTGAGTAACTTGTTCATGCAGCTGACCCCATGCATGTAGTTGGAAAAAGGATTAGATGAGTTGAGTTGAGTTGAGTTTTGTTAATTAAAGATCTTGAGCTTTGAAAATTAAATTTGTATTTATTTTATCTTTCGCTGCATGATATATGAATTTGATTCATATAAAAATACATGAAATTTTTAATATATCTTTCATGCGAAGTTTATTAAAAAGAGTAAATCAAAGAAATACCTTCATCTTCTTCAAATAAAAACTCTTAAGATTGAATTATGAAAAAAAATATATAATAAAAATCTATGCTATATTTTGCCGCTTTTACGGTACTATCATGCTGGCACATCTACGTTTTGGTGCTCTTGACTATTCTGTCCCGATGGCTGAGCTCTATGCGGCTTGGGCGGGAATTTCTTACGCCATTCGGATTCTCCACGCTCCTAGGATCATGATCGAGGGTGATTCTATGATGGTCATTTCTTGGTTGCAGAAGGAGAATTATTTTGAAGGTCCCTATAATCCAATCTTGAGGGATATTTGATCAATTCTGCGAGTGACCGGCTCTGTCCTGATCTGTCATATATATCGAGAAGCCAATGCGGCAGCAGATTGGGCAGCTACCTCTATGGCTCAGCATACTGGTTCATGATTTGGAGGCCTGGAGATCACTATCCTATTGTTCTTCAGCATATTTTGTCTTCTGATGTATCTGGACTGATTCACACGAGACTTGTGTGATCCCCCGTTTGTAACCAAAAAAAAAAAAGGTTGCACAGAAGGGGCGCCAAAAAAAAGGATGGAATATTGGTTTCAACCTATCAACTTTTATTTGAAAAAGTTTGGATATCTGAGAATCTATTAATTTAAAGCATGCCCAACCAGCGCTTTTACGGACTTAAAAAGAAACAGGTGAAGATTATGTTCACTGGCCCTGCATGAGCCAGACAAGGTTTGAGACAAACGAATATGAATCAGACGAGGTTTGGCTCCGTCCATGTCCGGAGTTTCAAGATCTTCATGCCCTCGTGAAATAAACATTGATGGATGTTGCCTGTCACGAGGACTTCAATGTAAACTCCAGCTGTAATGCATGCCCCCCCTCTGCCTCTGAAGCTCTCGGCCAAGCTGTTTTTTAAAAAAAAATCCTCGAGGGTCAAAGGACATTCAGATTACATATTTTTGAAACATAGGGATCAAACTTTTATTTGATCAAATTAAATAAAACCATGCCCGGCACGATTCAGATTAAATTAAAATCATGCCCGGCACGATTCGCAGCCCATTTTGGAATTGAAGCCCGCCGTAGCCCTGCGCCTGTGGCCATCACGGGTACCCCGTCAATATACTTCTTGAGCTCACTGGCTTCATGGAGCTGTTGGATCTCGTCGGCCCCACCGATGTACCGGCCGTCGATGAACATCTGGGGAAGGCTGAGCTGCTGGTGGTCGAGGATACCCTTCAGCTCCGCGAGGAACCCCATGTCCATCGATAGATCACGCTCATCGATCGTGATGCGGAAGTCGCCAAGGATAGATCGGATGGTATGGTAGTCCTCGAAGGTCTTGCGGACCACACGGAGGGAGGTAAAGTAGAGCATGATCCGCTTCTCCTCTCCGGAGAGGAGGTTGTGGGGTTCCGAAGGGGAGGAGGGAAGGGAGCGCCAGAAGTGGAGGGTGGAGCACACGGAGCGAACACGTTTGAAGATCGGGGCAGCCTTCAGGAGGGGGGCAGGGGCAAGGGCGGGGCTAGGGCCGGCGCCCTCGTCGACCAGGGAACAGACGTCTTTGAAGGAGGTGATGGAGATAGAGCGAGCGAGCGGAGGATGGAGGTGACAGCTTTGCCATGAGGTATTCTACATTTCTACCCCACGACAGCCACATTAAGGCGAGGCGAGCAAGGAGTTGATCGGGCGGTGGAGGGCGAAAGCATGAGAGAGAAGAGGCGAGCGGAAGAGGAAGAAAGAGAAGCTGAGGAGGAGAGGCGGCACGGCCCATAAGGGCCTGGGCCATGTCGGGTTGGCATGCGGGCCGTGCTGTGCCAGCCCAGGCCCTAATGGGCCGTATCGGGCTTGTGCCGGGCTTGATCCGTAGGCCAAAATTTCAGAACCCAGCATGGCTCCCTTTTATGGACCGTTCCTAGCACGGCCTATTACTGTAGCAAGCGAACATGCCGGCATGGCCCGCTTTGCGCCGAGCTGGACCAAGCCATGGGCAGCCCGGCCCAATGCCCATCTCTATCCAATCTAGGCATATCTAATTTCCTCTAGCTCTATTATTTATTTTTCAATAGTTTATGAACAAAAACTATTTATCCTCATAATTGCCGGTATTTATTTTATGATAGCATGGTAAATTTTAATGTTTTCGTATAGTCTTCTTTTGTTGATTTAAATTACTTCAACGACTTGCAAAATTAATTCTAAATTTAAAATTATTCTTCAAATTTATAAGAAAAAAATTTAAAATAATATTAAATTACTTGCAGCTTTGAAAATTGTGTAAATTAATAGTTTGATTTTTCTTTTAGACTCAAGTATATTCTACTTTGAAATTCTTAGAAAAGTCATTTTAAATCAAAATTAAGTTAATTTTTTCTGATGCTTTAAATTTTGTTTAAAAATTGAAAATATAGTTTAAATTTTAAATATATAATATTCATTGCAATAATAACTGTGCAGATTGAAGTAAGATCATAATTGCCTTCTTTAAAAAAAAAAACTCTTGTACATCAAAACCTATTTAATGTTGTATTTTGAAAACCTATAATCTTTATTGTAACAAAGACTTTTTAAACTTTCACGAATATGTTAGTGTCCAAAGGACACTAATCAATCAAGACCTCCCAAATAGTTTCTCTCTCTCTCAGGTTCCAATGTTGCCCTGTCTGGATTTTTTTCGGGGAAGAGTACATGCTGATCTTTTGGTTATAATTTGTTAAAAAGCACTGGCTATGTTACAAGGAAATTTCAATAGTAAAAATACTTAGTTGATTGGAAATTTCAGTTGTATTATCTGTAGATATGTTCAGATGCTTGGTTGATCTACATATTTATGAGTTTTAGTGAGACCACACTGTTTATATTTAACTAAAATCTCATTAACCTTTTCTTAAGGTTTCAAGTGCAGCAGTTGCCAAAAAGTGATTGAAAAATAAAAGAGTAGTAGCATTTAACATGTCTTTAATAAAATACTTTTTTTTTCTTGGTACAAATGGTGGTTCAAACCACCCTAGGTCGGGTTAGACCCGAGATATCATAAGCTAATAACTGAGACAAAATCAAAGGGCAAAAGTCTCCAGGATCCCATCGCCAGTAACCAGAGTGAGAGGCCACTCTGGAAGCAATCCAGTCCGCAACAGCGTTGGCTTCACGGTAGATATGTCGAATCTGGATATTAGGTACCTCCAAGGTCATAGAGCGAATGTCACATAATAGAGGGATAGGAGGCAAATGGGAAGTGTGCTTCCGGCGGATCCAACGAATAACAGTGCTGGAATCACCTTCAATGATGAGACTGCGGACACCCAGGGTACGAACAGCATAAGATATACCTGCCCATGCCGCATAAATTAAGCTCAATCAGAGATACTGAGGAATCAAGAAGACCAAAGCCCCTGCCGCCAGCATCCTACCATCTGCATCCCGAATAACATAAGCAGATCCAGCAACCCTGCCACGGACACTCCCATCAAAGTTAATTTTGACAAACCCTAGTGGAGGGGGCTCCCAAGAAATAAAAACCGTACGACGGTTCGCTGCCGTAGCAGCCGGAGAGCCCCAGTGACCAAGGTTCGAAAAATCAAAGGACCCCTGATGGGAGGTATACTCAGCATAAAGAGATACAGCAGCCCTGAGTACCCTGCAAGGAGGAAGAACCCTGTCCGAGAACAGAATCTGATTCCGGATAGCCATATCTGATAAGCAATATATGCCCATAAAGGACCCCGCTGATGAGTACCCCTTCCAATTCCTTGCTTCAATAGTCTCAGGAAAGAGATACGGTGGGATTCAGAAAAGTTCGTCTAGGGACAAACACCAGAGAGTTGCCAAATCTGTCTAGCCCTGGTACAATAGAATATAGCATGATCGACAGATTCCTCCTCAGTTCCACATACTGGACAGGTGGGCAAAATACTCAGACCATAACGCGATAGAGTGGAGCATGTAGGAAAAATTTCCCGAGCCAGCTTCCAGATGAAAAGTCTCACTCTAGGGTGAGCAGGCAGATGCCAAATCCAATCCCCATCCATCGAATCTGAGGGTGGTCTCTAAACCTAGACAGGAGGTCCCTCATGGGAGCCCGAGTCAAGCAAGATCTCTTCCAGACCCTTGTATCAGTACTAGCATCCGGAGAAAGAGATGGAGAGAATGCGCCGACAGAGCTCAGTCCCGAAAAACTTGGACACCCGAGAATACGCCCAAGTAGAGCAATCCGAAGACATAAGGCCACTAACACACATACCATAAGGAATATCTGGGCAAACAAAGGTCGGCCACCGAGACAGGGGGAGGTCGGCAATCCACGTATCCTGAATGGCATCCACTGAAGTGCCGTCACCAATCATCCAAGAGGTACAGCTCAAGATAGTCGGAGCATAACGACAGACCTCTTTCCAATAAAAGGAATGCCCCCGATTAGGCAGAGAAAGAGTAGAGGGATTCCAGCAACCATACTTGGCTCGCATGAAGGAACTCCACAAGCAATGCGGGTCAAGTAGGAACCGGGAGGCATGCCTAGCAGTCAGAGCCTCTCTTCTGACTAATAGCGACTGGATACCGAGTCCACCCTCAACCAATGGCAAACAAACAGTGTCCCAAGCCAAGAGATGAATACCATGGCCACCCTGCATCAATGCCCAGAGAAAATCCCGAAAGTATCTCTCAATCTTCCGCAGGCATGCCATCGGAATGGCAGTGTTAGATAAGAGATAGCAAGGCATCGAGGAAAGCACAGAATGGATCAAAGTGATCCGCGCCATCATAGAAAGGCCAGACACCTGCCAGCCATCCAGACGATCATGGATCCGTCTCACCAGAAAACTAAAATCCGAGCACTGTGGCCATCTCCCAGTGATCGGTATCCCCAAATAGGACATCCGATCAGACTGAGCATGAATCCCCATAATCTGAGATATAGACCTCTTCATAGCAGAGGACGTCCTCGAGCTGAAGCATATCAAAGATTTGCTGAGATTGACACACTGACCCGAAGCACGACAATAAGAGTGAAGAATGGAAGCAAAGATAGTGGCATTACAGGTAGAGGCCTTCCCCAGCAGGAGACAGTCATCAGCAAAAAGAAGGTGAGACAGCGAAGGACCATGGGGGCTCGCCGCATATGGGTCAATAGCTGAAGTCCTCGTCACCATAGCAAGCTCACGGGATAGTGCATCAGCAGAGAGGATGAACAAAAATGGAGATAGAGGGCATCCCTGTCTCAGACCAATCGCCGAATGGAAGAACTCCGTCGACCCCCATTAATCAGAAGAGAGAATGATGGCCTCTAAACACACTCCATAACCCAGTCAACAAAAGTCCCGTGGAATCCAAACTCATACAGGGTACTACAAAGGAAGTCCCACCTCAGTCTATCATAAGCTCTTTCCATATCAAGCTTGATAGCCATTAGGCACTGACGTCCCGAGGCTCTCTGAAGGTCATACATAACTCCTGAGCCAACAGGGCGTTGTCGTGATACTACGCCCCCTAGAAAAGCACCCTGTTCCAGAGAGATGAGACAAGGGATAACCAAAGCCATCGGGTAACTAACAGCCGAGCACAAATTTTATATAATGTGGTGCACAGACTGATAGGCCGAAATGCAGGGGAGAAGATGCATCAGTACGTTTAGGCACCAGGGTGACAAGAGTCCGCTTCCAGTCAGAAGGCATATGAGTGGCCTGAAAAACAGACTGAATAGCCGAGACCACATCCAAACCAACTATGTCCCAATAATGGCAAAGAATAAGGGCGGGTACCCATCAGGACCCGGGGCCTTGTCCGGACCCAGATCCCATACAGCACTACGAATCTCCTCCGTAGAGAAATGCCTAATAAGAATATCATTCTCCATATCAGAGACCTTGCAAGAAGGCTGAACAGGATAAACCGGGAACCCATCCCCTGTCATCTGGTCCATCTGGACTGAAAGAAGTGAAGAAACTGGTCCCTGATAGCCTGCGGATCATCCACAGAGTGGCCCTCATCATCAACTAAACGCCTGATGCGATTCATCGAACGACGTCGTAAAGTAGTCTGATGAAAGAATCTCGTATTGCGATCTCCTTCCATAATCCACTGAATGCGAGACCTTTGCCTCCAATAAGTTTCCTGCTGCAGCATAAGAGAGTGATGGATGGCTAAGGTGGCTCTGAGGGTGGACAAATCCGTATCGTGAAGAAATCCCTCCTGATCCTCCTTGGTTTGTAGAGAAGATATAATAGACTCCGCTTGTTCAACTTGCCTCATAATGTTCCCCACCTCTCTTTATTCCAGCTAGAGAGCCTACGGCTGGCAAGAAGCAGGCGTCTAGAAAGTATGTATGTAGCACTTCCTCTAACCGGCATCCGTCAGACCTGAGAAATAATATGCCTCGCTGAAGAATAAAAGGTCCAGAACTTTTCAAACTTAAACTGTCGAGACCGCTGAAGAGATTCTTCAGTAGAAATAAGGATAGGACAGTGATCAGAACCAATCCGGGGCAAGTGAGTAACAGTAGCAGAAGGAAAGATCTGAAGCCAATTGGCAGAAGCCAAAGCCCTATCCAGCCGCTCCCAGACTCTAGCAGAACCCTGACGATTATTGCACCAGGTGAACTAGGGTCCAGCAAACCCTAAGTCCAAAAGCCCCGCCGATGAAATAAAATTTCGGAATTCAACAATGTCCGAAGAACAAACAAACTGTCTACCTCCTCTCTTCTCAGAGGCCCCCATAATACAATTAAAATTACCAGCAACAAGGGAGGGAAAGCCCTGGCCAAGGAGCAAGAGGATCTCATCCCAAAGAACTCGGCGAGCCCTAAACTCAGTGCTGGCATAAACTCCAGACAGCAGCCAAGGCGCAGAGGACCCTTCCGAGATAACCAAAGCCACCTGCTGGCCACAGCCATGAAAGGCATCAACACGGACTTTATCCGATCTCCAAAGCACCAAAATGCCTCCAGAGAGACCAATTGATTCAATAGCATAAGAGTTCCACAATCTAGAAATCTGTCTCCGAAGGCGAGTCAGACTGTCCCCCGATAGACGAGTTTCTGTCAAAATACAGATATCAAGGTTATGAAGCTGCTGAAGCCTCCCAAAAGAGGACCGAAATGAGGGTTTCAGGGCCCCTCGAACATTCCAAACAAGAATCTTCATTTGAAAAATTGAGGTAAAGGGACCCCAGCAGAGTCCCCAGTCACCTGCTCCCCTAAGTGATCATTAAGCAACATGGGACCCACTGGTCCCTGATCAACACACTCATCCACCCTCGATGAATCCATAGCCTCCACCATACGATCCTTCTGGATGGCATCCTTAAGAAGGATAACCGCCACGTCATGGTCTGACTGGGCTGACTCAACACCAGAAGGTGGGGCCAAGCTATCCTTACGGCGGGACTTTTGCTTCCTCATCCCGACAAGGCCCGGTGAACCGCCAGGGGAGTCAGTAGAAGCCGAAAACAAAAGGACCCATTATCAGTGGACATATTCCTGAGGGGTGCTTTTCCTTTGACTTTGGAAGTCTTAGATACAACTCGCTGTACCAAAGGCTCAACAGGCCGAGTCCTCTTCGATGGGCCAGAAAGGCCACCTCCACAAGATTTAGACAGGCCCCCCAACACCAAAGGAGTAGAGCCAAAGTCCTAAGAAGTAACTGAATTCACTGCAGCCACCGGGACTGAAACAGGATTTCAGACTTAGGCTTAGACTTAGCCTTAGCCTCCTCAGCCCTCCCACCTGTCCAACCGGCACGCACTCAAGAGACCGGCACGCTGGTTTAAAGGCCACAAAAGGAGAGCTCAGGGGACCCGAGGCAACAATCTGCTGAATTTGCATCATAGAAGGCCCCATGGACACCACCTCTGGCTCAGCAGGCAACTCGCCATCCACTGTCGACACTGTGGGAGGAAAACGGCCTGCAGGCTCTCCAGACATAGGAACAGACTTGAGCTTTTGGGAAGGCGGATCCACAGAATTCCCAGGAGAATGGGAGGCTAACCTACCATTCGATGCTTTACTAAGGTTCCTCCGCAAATTTCTTAGGAGTTTGCCACTGTTCATTCAAAGCAGAGGAAGGGGAAGCAAACTTACCCGGGTCAAGGGGGTCCAAAGACGCTGAATGCAACTGAACAGGGGACTTCCTCCGTCTCACCGCCGCCATCCAAGGACCGAACGGTGGATTCGAGGAGGACGAAGCAGACTCTGGCCCAGCTCCACAAGACCCAGAGAAGTGCAAAGCTCCACAGAATTCGCAGATTCCATCAAGATGCTCGAAGGAGAATTGCTGCCAAAAAGGGCTGCCAGAACCTCTGATCCGAGCACCTGGACAAAGCGGCTTGCTGAGGTCAACATGAACACAAGCACGCGCAAAGCCTCCTCGCTTGCGTTCCATGGTCGAAGCATCGGAGTACAGGAATGTCCCAGCAGCAGAAAGGATTGAAGCTAGAGCCTCATCCGCCCAAAATTCGATGGGAAGCAGTGGCAATCGAATCCAAAGCAGAGCTTGAACCATAGAAGTCTCTGATGGAATAAATTACGGCTTCCACTCCGATACGGCAAAAGCTTGGCCATTGACCACCCATGGTCGACCAAGGAGAAGCTCCGTAGCATGATCATTAGCAAACATAAATAGGTAATGCCGGTGCGCTAAAGCAACTGATTCAATATCCCCCTTAACTCCGGCACGGTGGAATTCACGAACCAGAGCCTCTGGAGGAACCCACCGTCCAAGACTACGAGCGATGATGGCATGATTCATCCACCTGCCAACCTCCTCCTCCAGAGACCTCACAGGAACCTGAATGATTTCAGGGAATAGACGCTCCATCTCTGCCACCATAGCCGGAGACGAGATGGGGAAACCCATTCGAAGCGGCTCGAACGGGCGTTGCTCCATGGCGTGCCGGCGAACTTCGGAGCATCAGACCCCATCGCGGCTTGACAGAAGGAGAGGCCATCACCGGAAGAAGTGGAAACGAAGACAGCAGCAGGAGGCGACGGAAATCAGGGAAGAAGAAGACAGTGCCCAAATCTTAAAGCAAACGCAAGCAGACAGTTCCAGACCCTAGTTGCCTTTTAATAAATACTTAAAAAAAGAAGAAGAAGAAGAAATGGTCTTATATCTTCCATCAACAGAGTAAACCCATCCGGCAGCATTGCTCACAAACAAATCTGGACCACGGACAAGTAAATCATTCTACTGGACTGCCAGACATCAATTAACCTTTGATCTCTCCCTGAATGCAGTTAGATTCAGTTCAAATACCAGAGGAGAGTATGTGCATATTTCCTATTGAACTTTGTCCATGGGCTAGACACTAAAGGAACCTGCAGCTCTGAAAATTCTAAAGTTACTTCTGGAAAAAGCTGTTAACCAAACTGTGGAATCCTGAGTAATTCCTTTTGTCTCTTAATTTTATTGAAACCAAAAACTTGCATATATTTTAATTTCAAGATCAGGTAATACAACAACAATATTGATGATTTGCTCAAAAAAATGAAGCAAATACAGGGCCACTTTCCATGCTGTCAGCATTTGCATAAAAATCTCCTTGTTTTTTTATGCTTATTTGTGGTTTGGCCATGTCCCATGCCTTTAATTTAGCAATCTTCACGGCCTCAGATCCACTGTTGAACGCATACAGGTGGGTGCCATTTTCCAAGTGCAGTTCAGGGTAAACTCTAGCTGTGATGCATGCTCTACCTCCACCACCAAAGCTCTCAATGATTGAATGATCAATCTGTTTAGTGATCCAGAATTGTTAATGAGGCAATTCAGAGTAAATATAATCAAAAGTGCAGGAACACCTGCAGTAACACGACATACATCCATAAAAGAAGCAAACGTTCATTAACTCACCAATGTTCTCAGAGATATCCTCCTTCCCTTCTCTATGTCTACATCCAAAAAGCCTCCATATGCTGGTTTGTATGGCACTGATCTTAAAGAGGACCTGTTTTCAAAATCAAACTCAGAATCTCATCTTAATAGCAAAGTCTGGATGATCTAATACATAGCAGACCAAATTCACTGATTTAAGGAAAGACTAGATAGGTGCATAGACAAGAATTTTATATAAGAGATTAATTATTTGGTTTTTTGAAGGGAAGTATCATGTTTGGTTGACAATAAGGTACCGACCAAGATATTATGGATCTCTCATTAACTAATGTAAGCAAAAAAAAAAAATTGTAAGCAAAACTTTGGCTAGTTATGTGACATATTCTAATGATATACCTTCTCTGGTCGGAGCACATCAGAATCATGTATTTATTTTGAGCTTTATAAACCCTGAAGAAGACAGCAGTGTGTTGTTCTAGATCATGAGAAGCCAAAACCAATAGCCCAAAAGGCCCGATTCCACCATGAATGGAAGCATCCTTTTCACCACAAAGTTTCTGAGGGTCTAACAGCCAAGAAGGATCAAAGGGTTCCGCTCTCTCCAGGCTTGGCAGCTGAAAATCTATTTCAACATCTGCCTGCTTGGAGGATCAGCATACCAAACTTCAGCCACCATAAAGGGAAATTTTGCAGTCTAACTTGTATATAAATTCAATTTGATGACCACATTAAGTACAAGATGAGAGACTAGCCTGTGAAGTTTTTACTCCTTCGATTTCAATCAAACTTCCTGTCTTGAGTTCTATGTCATGTAGATGAACTTCTTTTCCTCTAAGAGATTCAAGCTCTTCAATGGGCCATTGCACCAGTTGCCTTCCATTGCTATCTAACCACAAAGTCCTTGGGGTTGCCTGACAAACCATAAAATTGAGGTTCTTTTAGCCTACTTACACCAGAAACTAATAAAAATTTGACATTTTTATGCAAGAGGAACTAGTTGTCATTCTAATCTACCAGCCAAACAGCAAGATAAATCACCAATAGTCATTCATTGTAAATCTTGAGGTGTTTGGATAAGAGAACTCAAACTTGATTAAATGTGAAACATGATTCTAATCAAATAATCAGTCAATGTTACTCATTAATTACAAGTGCAGAAAATCTAACAGCTGAGATTCATTTAGTCAGTCTTACTATAAATTGCTACTCACCTGAATACCAGCCCACCCCTTTGCAACAGCATCCAACAAGCTATCGGACTCATTTGACCAAGCCCACATGATCCTTCGCTGCTTATTTGCATCAAAGAACGACTTGGCAGCATAATAGTTTCCATAATCAATCCTTGACCATAACATATAATTATGCAACTCTTCATCTGGCAGAAAAATATCTTTCTCCACATCATATTTTCCCAGCATGTAGTAGTCTTGCAATGTGTCTTGCAGGCTCATCTTCAGCACATGCTTCACACCACCTGAATTTATTGATGTATCCAATCCTTGTCTACCTTCCAACAACACAGGATAGAAATCTGGGCACTCCCACACACCAGAGGCCTTAGATGAGTGCAACAGATGGTCAGCCCTCACCCAATGCACAAAATCCTCACTCCTATATAAAATGGCTGCACCCATTCCCCTGAGTTTTGCCCCAACAGCTACCCTCCAAAGCCCATCAGCACCAAGCCATCCAGTTGTCGGGTCTCGGAACTCGATTGCATCAATGTCACCAACTGGTGCCATGATTGGGTTGAACTTGGGTTTGGTCCACTCTTGGAGGAATGGATCAGATAGGTTCTTGGGGTAGGCAATGTTCTGGACTTGGCGGTTCTCTGAGTCAATGCCAGTGTAGAGGATCACAGGCTTGTTGCCTGGGAGGATGGTGATGGAACCAGAGCAGCACCCATTGATGTCGAACAGTTCGTCACCCTCAAGCGCGAGTTCAAGCTGCACCCAATTGATGAGGTCGGCCGATACTGAATGCCCCCATGTGATGTTGCCCCACAATGCACTATAGGGATTGTACTGGTAGAAGAGATGGTAGATACCATTGTAATACATAGGTCCTGATTTTGGTTTGGCGCCAATGACAAGATTTAAAAATCAGTTACACATGAAATACCAAGGAAAAGTAATCCTCATAAGAAAGAATGAGATGAATGAAACAGATGGAAAGGAAAAGTGAACATATAGGGAGGGTTGCTCACCATTTGGATCTGTTCATGATCATGTTGGTTGCCAAAGTTTTCAATGGCATTGGCAATACATGCAAGGAGGGAAAAAAAAAAGGTTAAGAACCAGTCAAGCCCAAGTTCAATTGCCAATCAAAAAGACTCAAGGGGATGTATTGATATCTATCATAGGACCATCTTAAGGTGTTTCGATGTTAATTCCTTTTATTTTCCTTTCTTAGAACAACCATTGTGGTGTCACCAATGACTTACCCAATGCCTGGGGGAGCAACTCCCCAAGCTTGGACTTAGAATATCCTTCCAGTGACAGAGTGCAGCAATTAGGCTATAGCCTTGTTTGCATTAAGTGTGCAAAATATAATTACTTTACTGGTGAGAAAACTTTCTCATATTTTTAAAAATCTCCAGCCATTTTGGAGATTCTATAGATTAAAACCTGAAAAGACAATTCAGTTACCATCTTACAATCCTATATTATTGTGACAAATGATGAACGCATTTGGGGTCTAGGATATATTAATTTTTTTTTTTCCATTTGTTAATTCCGCAGAGAGGGGAGCAATGAATATAATTATAAGCTAATATTTGGAACAAAACACAACAAAGTCGAAATATAAGAAATATTTCATACACAATAAAACAAAAATCTCACGGGGCTGATGATGGTCATCACTAATTCTTTTGAGTTCATTAAGTCCTTGCAAAAATGAAGACTGGTTATTGAAACAATTAATTCTATGTCATAATATAAGCAGTATACCAAGGATTTGAAAGATGGAACAAAGAACATACCGTTCATCCAATTCCTAGAAGGTTGGAAGTGATATGCAGTCCTGTATTGCTCATGAATTATGGTTGAGACCTCGGCAGTTTGCGGGTAAATGAAGATCTCTTGACGAGCCTCAACCTCATTCCTGTCAAGGACAAAGTAGTAGGAGGAAAAACAGAGGAAGAAGACCCAACCCAAGCTGGGCAGACGTGGAGTAGCCATGAACAAGAAGGGAAAGAGAAGAATTTTGAGGAAGAACCAGGCTTCAAGTTTCATGGATACTTTACTTTCCTTTACTTGGAGAGGCCATCGTTTAAGCAAAGGTGGGGTCACAAGACGTAGCCTAGTTGCTTAAGAAAGATCCGTTGGAGTCAAAACCTAAATTTTGATCAATGACGTGTCATGTTTATCCGATTGGTTGTCTATGAAGTTGGCAATCCTCAGAATCAAAAAAAAAAAAAACGTTTGCCTTGCTGGAATGAAAAGGCCAACGCATTCCACGCTCGTGTTTCATAGACCATACCAAACTCTCTAAACTACTCTTTGCATCGCTGTTGTATTTCTTTTTTTCTAGGAGCATGGATTGCTAGGGGAAGAGAAGGAAGGGCTGCTGCTTGGTGCTTAACTACGTGGGAGGACTTCCACTCCAGAAATCATGTGAAGGTGCTGCAGAAGAAAACAAGAGAAGATGAAGAAGAGAAGGGAAGAAAATAAGGAGGTAACGTAGGAGACCGTATTTTTCGATGACGTAATCCTTATATCCATATTATTCTCTTGTGATTGTTTCTCAAGTTCTGGCAAGGGACTTTGAGACTTGAATATTTATTATTTTATAGTGGATCTTCTTCTCTGGCTTGCCCGTGGTTTTTTTTCCTTTATCTTGAAGGGATTTTTCACGTAAATCTTGGTGTTTCTGTGATTGTGTGGTTTGCGCATTTTTATTTATTATTTCGCTGCGTATTACGGTCTGCTAGTATTTGCTTGTACACAGATTCTTTCCCATCAAATGGTATCAGAGCCTATAAATTTTTTTTTGTGTGTGCGAGCATGGAGGCCAGTAATGTTTCCCGCATGATCAGTCTGAACGAAACAATTGGATGATATGGAAACCAAGGATGGAGGACCTCTTATATTGCAAGGATCTATATGGACCTTTAGAAGGGGTCAAAGCAAAGCCCGCTACAGTGACAGACGATGCTTGGATCATGTTAGATCAGAAGGCAGTCGGTTTTATTCGGCAATGGTTGGATGATAGTGTCTTTCACCATGTTTCCACTGAGACTTCTGCAAACTCTCTTTGAAAAAGTTAGAAAGTCTATATGAGAGAAAAACAGCTGGCAAAAAGGCTTTCTTGATCAGAAAACTAGTGAATCTGAAATATAAAGAGGGTGCTTCTATTGCTGAGCATTTGAATGAAATGCAGAGTATTAATAACCAGTTATCCTCTATGAAAATGTCTCTTGATGATGAGTTGCAGGCATTGTTACTTCTCAGTTCATTGCCAGAAAGTTGGGAGACACTGGTAGTTTTCCTCAGTAATTCTGCACAGACGGTGTTATTACCATGAGTCAAGTAACAGGCAGTTTGTTGAATGAGGAGTTAAGAAGGAAAAATTCAGCACCTTCTCAGATTGATTCACAGGCACTTGTCTCAGAGAATAGAGGATGGTCAAAGTCTAGAAATAGAGACAATTCATACAAGGGTAGAAGCAAATCAAGGTCAAGAAAATATATTACTTGCTATAACTGTGGTGAGAAAGGGCACTACAAGAATTAGTGTAAGAAGCCTAAGAAGAGTAAGAAAAAGGGAAAAGAAGTGGAGGATACAGAGTCAAAGGAGAATATCACAGCTACTGTGCAGAGTGATGATTATTTGATTTTGTCTACTTCTGATGGTATCTTCTCATGTGAGTGTCAGAATCATGAGTGGGTGATTGACACAGGTGCTTCTTATCATGCTACACCACGGAGGGAGTTTTTTTTCTACATATAAGACTGGAAATTTTGGTGTTGTCAAGATGGGAAATCAAGGCACAGCAGACATCATTGGCATGGGTGAGATCCACATGAAGACCAATCTTGGCTGTAAGTTGGTGCTCNTGGCATGGGTGACATCCACATGAAGACCAATCTTGGCTGTAAGTTGGTGCTCAAGGATGTAAGGCATGTAGCTGACTTGAGGCTAAATTTAATCTCAGTTGGAAGACTTGATGATGAAGATTTTGATAGCAGATTTCATAAAGGGCAATGGAAGCTCAGTAAAGGTTCACTTGTTGTAGCCAGTGGGAAGAAATGTCACACTTTATACAGGTTGCAGGCTAAAGCTTATGGTGAACAGTTGAATGTTACAGAGAACGACTTCAGCATGGAGTTGTGGCATAAACGACTGGGACACATGAGTGAGAAGGGGCTGCAAGTTCTTTCCAAGGAAGAAGTTCTACCAGACTTCAAAGGTGTACATCTGAACCCATGTGTTGATTGTTTGGTTGGCAAGCAACATAGAGTTTCTTTTGCTAGTCCTGCTTTATCTAGAAAAATGCATGTTTTGGATCGTATCTATACAGATGTTTGTGGTCCTCTGAGGACAAAAACTCCTAGTGGATCAGTTAATGTTCCAGGCATCAGTGGTGCACTTTATTTTGTCACTTTTATAGATGATTTTTCTAGAAAAGTTTGGGTCTATGGTTTGAAGACTAAAGATCAGGTTATTAATGTCTTCAAAGAGTTTCATGCCAGAGTTGAAAGAGAGACAGGAAAGAAACTGAAATGTATAAGGTCAGATAATGGTGGTGAGTACACAGGGTTATTTGATAATTATTGCAGATCACATGGCATTCAACATGAGATGACAGTTCCTGGTACTCCTCAGCATAATGCAATTGCAGAGAGAATGAACCGCACCATCATGGAAAAGATCAGATGTATGCTTTCACAGTCCAAGTTACCTAAAAGATTTTGGGATGAGGCATTGAAGACAGCGGTTGATGTAATAAACTTGTCACCATGTACAGCTCTAGATGGTGATGTTGCAGAGCGTGTATGGTCAGGAAAAGATGTCTCTTATAAGCACTTGAGAGTGTTTGGTTGTCGTGCATTTGCACATGTTCCAGACATTGAGAGGTCCAAGCTGGATGGTAAGACAAAAGAATGTGCTTTGCTTGGTTACTCACATGATGAGTTTGGTTATAGACTTTGGGATCCAGAAAAGCAGAAGGTATTCAGAAGCAGAGATGTGGTATTTTTTGAAGATCAAACCCTTCAAGACTTCAAGAAGGAGGTGTCAGTCAAGTCTTCTGCAGGAGGATTAACAGACTGTGATCCAGTTACTCCTCTAGTAAATCAGGGTGATAGGGGAGATGTGCAAGAAAATAGTGCAGGAGCAGGTATTAACTCACCTGTAGGACATGTTGAGCAGGAAGGAGATCAGGAGCAACCTCCTACAGAGCCTCAGCTGAGAAGATCTATCAGACAACGTCAACCTTCCAAAAGGTATTCTACAGATGAATATATAATGCTTACTGATGCAGGTGAACCAGAATGTTACCAGGAGGCAGTTGAAAGTGAGCAGAAAAAGGAGTGGTTAGTAGGTATGCTGGAAGAAATGGATGCCTTACAGAAGAACCACACATATGATTTAGTGGAACTACCAAGAGGAAGGAAGGCTTTAAAGAACAAGTGGGTTTTCAGGTTAAAGACTCACAGCATTGTTCTCAACCAAAGTACAAGGCCAGATTGGTTGTGAAAGGCTTTGGTCAAAAGAAAGGTATTGACTTTGAAGAGATTTTTTCTCCTGTTGTTAAAATGTCTTCAATTCGTGTTGCTCTAGGTATTGCTGCTAGTCTAGACTTGGAGGTTGAGCAGTTAGATGTGAAGACAGCTTTTCTTCATGGTGATTTGGAGGAGGAAATCTATATGGAGCAACCAGAAGGCTTCAAAGTCAAAGGTAAAGAAAATCTTGTCTGCAGATTGAAAAAAAGCTTATATGGGCTGAAGCAAGCTCCAAGGCAGTGGTACAAGAAATTTGATTCATTTATGGCTGAAAATGGATACAAAAGAATGGCTTCAGATCATTGTGTGTATATCAAATGGTTTAGTGAGGATTTTGTCATACTCCTACTTTATGTTGATGACATGCTTATTCTTGGGAAAGATATGTCTATGATTGACAGGTTGAAGAAGGAGCTGAGCAATTCATTTGAAATGAAGGATATGGGACCAGCAAAGCAAATACTGGGTATGCAGATTTCCCGTGATAGAAGAATCAAGAAAATATGGTTGTCACAGGAAAAGTACATTGAGAAGGTATTGGATAGGTTCAGTATGATCAATGCAAAGCCAGTTGGTTCTCCTCTTGCAGGTCACTTCAGGTTGTGCTCAGAGCAAAGTCCTTCAAGTGATGAGGAGAAGGAGAAAATGAAGAAGGTTCCTTACGCTTCAGCAGTCGGAAGTTTGATGTACGCGATGGTATGTACGAGGCCAGACATCGCATATGCAGTGGGTGTTGCTAGCAGATTTCTTGCAAATCCAGGAAAAGAGCATTGGGCAGCAGTGAAGTGGATCTTCAGATATCTCAGAGGAAGCTCCAAAGTTTGTTTAAGCTTTGGGGTGGTCCAGCTGTGCTGATTGGTTACACAGATGCAGATATGGCGAGAGATATTGATACAAGGAAGTCCACATCAGGTTTCATACTTACTTTTGCAGGGGGAGCTGTGTCATGGCAATCCAGATTGCAAAGGTGTGTAGCTCTCTCTACCACATAGGCAAATATATTGCTGCTACCGAGGTCTGTAAGGAGATGCTGTGGATGAAAGAATTCTTACATGAATTGGGATTGAAACAGAAAAATTATGTGGTACATTGTGACAGCCAGAGCGCCATCCACTTGTGCAAGAACCCAACTTTTCATTTCAAGTCAAAGCATATAGATGTGAGATACCACTGGATTCGAAATGTGTTTGAAGAGAAGCAGTTACAGCTTCAGAAAATTCACACAGATAAAAATGGGGCAGACATGTTGACAAAGACCTTATCAAAAGAAAGGCAAGAGATATGCCGACAGCTGGTCGGCATGATTTCACACTAAGGAAGCATGAGACAGCCTCCCTTATGGGCTGAAGGGGAGGTTGTTGGGCCCATGGCCCACCTATTCAGCCCATTAGGGCAAAAGGGAGCGCTACTCCTTTTTCCACTAGGTTTATTCTCTCTCTTTTATAAAAGGAGTAGCCGCCTTCCTTTTTTGGTTTTCTCTATTTTAAGGAGCAGCCGTATGGAAAAAGAGGAGAAGCATGTAGCAGGTATTTCTTTTTTTAGGAGCATGGATTGCTAGGGGAAGAGAAGGAAGGGCTGCTGCTTGGTGCTTGACTACGTGAGGACTTCCACTCCATGAATCACGTGAAGGTGCTGTAGAAGAAAAACAAGAGAAGAAGAAGAAGAGAAGGGAAGAAAATAAGGAGGTAACGCAGGAGACCGTATTTTTCGGTGACGTAATCCTTATATCCCTATTATTCTCTTGTGATTGTTCTCAAGTTCTGGCAAGGGACTTTGAGACTTGGATATTTATTATTTTATAGTGGATCTTCTTCTCTGGCTTGCCCGTGGTTTTTTTTTCCTTTATCTTGAAGGGATTTTCCACGTAAATCTTGGTGTTTCTGTGATGTGTGGTTTGCGCATTTTTATTTATTATTCTGCTGCGTATTACGGTCTGCTAGTATTTGCTCGTACACGGATTCTTTCCCATCAAAAACTCCTTCTCACCACTTGAAGTGGGAGAAAAATAAGAAGACAATTGGGAAAGGCAAAGGGGACTTAAGTAAAAATTTGGTGGATAATTCATGCTATCGTTGTGGAATAAAGGATCATTGGTCGCGTACTTATCGTACGCTAAAATACCTCATTGAACTTTATTAGGAATCATTGAAAAAGATGAAAAACAAATTTTGTTTCTGAATTTGGCCCTTCTGATACTGGATTTGATGATCTGGATGTTGCTGACTTCTTTATCCAACCAGAAAAAAATAATGATTATATAATTGATAGCATGAATGTATAAGGATAATTTTAAGAATACCTATGTTATCAAATAATACCATGCAATAAAATAATGTCTTATTATACATATGTTTGTTTTAAAGAAACTGATGCAATGATGAATTGTGACTTTTAGTTTTTATGCCTTTATATACCTTGTATTCTAATTTGTATTTCACTACATGTCATTCTTTGAAGAAAATGGAATTATATCGAGTACGATCTTTTATCGACAACAACAATTTATGCCTCGTGTACTGCAATGCACACTATACTTAAAGATATGAAATACTTCTCCTACTTAAGCATGCAGGCAACAAATATCAATACAATTTGTGGTAGTGCAAAATTGATTGAAAGACCTGGAAGAGCCCATATCATTTTTCCTGAAGGAATAAAATACATAATTAATTATGCCTTATATTTTGAAAGGTCTCAAAGAAATTTATTGAGTTTTAAAGATATTCGCATAAATGGATATCACATTGAGACAACTAATGAAGGCAATATTGAGTATTTGTGCATTATAAGTACAATCTCAAGCAAGAAATCTGTATTAGAAAAATTGCCAGCATTTTTCTCTGGTTTATACTACACAAATATAAGCACAGTTGAAGCATATGCTATAGTAAACCAGAAGTTTACTAATCAAAATGATTTTATAATTTGGCATAATCGGTTGGGTCATCCCGGTTCAATTATGATGCGAAGAATTATAGAGAATTCTTGTGCTTCAACTAGATGATTACATGGCGTTTGTGAGACTACTAGCACAATTAATTCGACTATGCGCTCATTTTTCATATAATCCTATTAAGACAATACGCCTTAATAATGCTGGTGAATTTACTTCTCAAGTATTCAATGATTATTGTACTACTATTGGAATCACTGCTGTAGCATATGTTCATACTTAAAATAGTCTTGCGGAATCGCTTATCAAACGGATCCAACTGATTGCAAGACTATTACTTATGAGATAAAACTTTCTTTGTTTACATAAGGACATGCTATTTTACATGCAGCAGCACTTGTTCGCATCAGGCCAATGAATTATCATAAATTCTTTCGTTACAATTGGTTTATGGTCAGAAACCAAATATTTCTTATCTAAAAATTTTTGGATGTGCGGTTTATGTTCCAATTGCTCCACCATAACGCACTAAGATGGGACCTCAAAGGGGGTTAGGAATAGATGTTGGGTATGAATCTTCATCTATAATTAAATATCTTGAACCATCTACAGGAGATTTATTTACGGCACGTTTTGCCGATTGTCATTTTGATGAGTCTATTTTTCCAACATTAGGGGAAGAAAATAAGCAGCTGGTAAAAAAATTTACTTAGAATGAATTATCATTGTTCCATCTCGATCCTCGCACAAAACAACATGAACTTAAAGTTCAAAAGATAATTCACATGCAAAAACTAGCAAATCAACTGCCAGACGCATTTACTGACCTTAAGGTAGTGTTTGATGCATAAAAAGCTATCCCTCGATAAGTGTACATGATAGCATTTATCCAGGGAATAGCTCAAGGGATAACCACCTTTTTAAAATAATAGCTTTGCCATCAAGGGATAACTCTAGTTATCCTGGGGTCCCTAGGGAATAAGTCCAGAGGATAACCCATGGTTAAACATGAGTTATCCCCTCTGGTTAAACTTTTTAGAACTATCCCCTCAGTTATAGCTTTTGGGAATAAAGAGGGATATCTGGGGATGACTCCCCTTATCCCCCATATCAAACATAGCCTAAAAGAGTTACAAAGTCACATATACCGGTTGTGAATGCTTCAATCAGAATTATTGTTCCTGAAGGATAATCTACCATTGCTAATGAGATAAAGGGACAAGTAAAGCGTGGTAGACCGCAAAAGAAAAGGAGCAAAGCATTTAGATGATCAGATTGAAGATACTATGACACGAGAAAAGATCTCCAGTATAATAACAGAAGTAATTGAGACTCCAGATGAGTCTGAGAATAAGGTACCTAAAATTGAAGAAAATGAAGAGATCTATATCAATTATGTTATGACTAAGAAAAGATAGAACCGATATAAGATGATTGTCGACGATAAGTTTGCATATTATGTTGCACAAAATATTGAAAATAAAAATGAGGATCATGAACTAATGTTTATAGCAGAATGTAGATATCGACAAGATTGGCCAAAATGGAAGGATGCAATCAATTCTGAATTAAAATTGCTAGCGAAACGTAAAGTTTTTGGACCAGTTGTTCAAACACCTGTTGGTGTAAAACCTTTAGGATATAAATGAATATTCGTGTGAAAGCGAAATAAAGATAATAAAATTGTGAGGTATAAAGCACGACTAGTTGCCTAAGGATTCTCACAAAGACACGGTATTGATTATGAAGAGACGTATTCTCCTATGGTGGATGCAACAACTTTTCGATATTTGATTAATCTGGCAGTGCATGAAAAACTTAAATTACGTCTTATGGATGTAGTGATAGCCTATCTATATGGCTCACTTGACAATGATATCTATATGAAAATCCCAAAAGGATTACAATTACCTAAAAAGTTTGAACTTTATTTGATAAAGTTGCAGAAGTCTCTCTATGGGTTAAAACAAGCAGGGCATATATGGTACAATCATTTGACTGAATACCTATTGAAACAAGGCTATAACAATGATCCCATATGTTCTTGTATCTTTATAAAGAGATATGGATCACAATTTGATTGGAACTCCTGAAGAGCTTCAAAGGGCAGCAAATTGCCTAAAATGGGAATTTGAAATGAAAGATCTTGGAAGAACAAAATTTTGCTTTGGCCTGTAGCTCGAGCATCTTAAGAATGTGATTTTTGTGCACCAATATGCTTATACAGCAAAGATACTTAAAAGGTTTTATATGGATAAAGCACACATTGAGTACTCCAATGGTCGTAAGATCACTTGAAATTGATAAAGATCCTTTCCGACCTAAGGAAGATGATAAAGAACTACTTGGTCCTGAAGTACCATATCTTAATGCAATAGATGCATTAATGTATCTTGTGACTCACACTCGACCTGATATATCTTTTTTAGTAAATTTGTTAGGAAGATATAGTTCTTCACCTACAAGAAAGCATTGGACAGGTGTTAAGCACATATTTCAATACCTCAGAGGTACAATGGATATGGGTTTGTATTATTTAAATTTATCCAAATCCAGTGGGTAGGTTTTGCAGATGCAGGATATTTATCTGATCCTCATAATGGTCAATCACAAATGGGTTATGTCTTTACATATGGCGGCACTGTTATTTTATGGCGTTCTACAAAGCAAACAATTATGGCTACATCATTTAACCATGCCAAAATTCTGGCAATTCATGAAGCAAGCCGAGAATGTGTATGGCTTAGATCGATAATCCAACACATTCAGAAGACATGTGAATTATTCTCTCCCTATTTTGTATGAGGATAATACAGCCTGCATAGCACAATTGAAAGAAGGGTATATCAAAGGTGACGGAACAAAACATATATCCCTAAAGTTCTTTTTTCCTCATGACCTTCAGAGTGGTGCTATTAATGTTCAACAATTTTGATCTAGCGATCATCTCGCTGATTTATTTACGAAAGCACTATCTACAAAGAGATTTGGAGAGTTAGTCCGAAAAATTGGACTACGACGACTCAAGGATCTCGAATGATAGTTTTAAGGAAAGTATATCAAGAAATGTAGTCAAAAGGAGAGCAAAATATTGTACTCTTTTTTTCTTAACTAAGGTTTTGTCCCATTAGATTTTCCTAGCAAGGTTTTTAATGAGGCAGTATCCCTTTCAATAAAAGACATGAATGATGTACTTTCCATGGTTAAATAAATGGACATCCACAAGGGAGTGTTGTAATATTGCTAATAAAATGGATGCCCATTGGTATTCTAAGTGGAGGTTATGTCAAGGTATAAAGATGATGCCCATTGGTATTTCAAGGGAGGTTATGTCTATTGGTATTACCTGTAACATCTTTTATCATTTGCCTAAAAATAGATGGCATGGAATTATATTTGAAAAGAAATGATGAAATAAGATACGGATGAAATAAGAAAAAATAAAATTAAGAGAGAACATATTCCAATACTTTTTTTCTTAGTCTTTTGTTCTATTGTTACTCTTTAATTATATAATAAAAATAAGATAGTTTTTTAGTCCCACCAAGTGTTTCCTTATTTGATGGAACCTGTGCGTTGGTTTAAAGATCTTACCTGATAAGATCCGGTTGGAACCTGTGCGTTGGTTTAAAGTTGGTTTAAAGATCTTACATGATAAGATCCGGTTGGCAAAAAGGATTTCAATGTTAGTGAAGAGATTTGAACTCTCCACCTTTGTAATAAAAAACCAAAGCATTTGCAAACTACCCACAATCTTATTACAATTTTTAAAACCCAAACATTAGCTTTTGAAGCAAATTAGGCCTAAGCCCACTCCAAACAGTTTGGCCATGAGATGGTCGGTCATTGGATTTGGCCTAAAATATTGGGCGTGATCCAAGACTCACCGACCTTTTTTGGAAGCTATTGATTAGGACTATTTGACTAATCATGTATAGGGTCTTAGTTAATGAACAAAGGTAATATTATTATGATTCTAAACATATTTAAAAAGGGGTTTTTAAATGTGTGGTTTGAAACTATAATATTAAGAATTTGATTCTTAAATAAAGTTATGAAATTAAAAGTAGTCTTAGGTTAAGTTAATATATGATTATTAAATCTAAGACTAATTTATTTAATTTCATAAATAACAAGAACATGATTCTTTATATAGAAATTAATTTCAAAAGTTAGTATGTGATATTAAATTTTAATAATATATTATTAAAATTTTTGATATTAATTTCTAAAAAGATAATAGTTATCTTAAAATATTTACAATAATTGGATTCTTGAGAGAATTAAATTCATAGATTGAATCTACATGAGATGACAAGATTTAAAGGTTATTGAATTTAATTCAAAACGATAAAAGGTTATCTTTATATAATAAAATATAATTTCACTTTAATGATGAGTAATTAATAAATTCCTTGGTCTCAACCATTGGTTTAGCATCGTGAGAGTTGAACGGTGCCTCGAGGCGCTTTGATTTCGTCCCCCGATGGATGGTGTCCGTTCAATTCAATAACAAGGCTAGATCTCTTAGGATTAAATTTTTAGATGTATTTTAAGCCTGACCTACCCTACGGCAGCACGCTTGGGTTAAGTCTAGAAATTTGAAATGATAGGTCTTACTCATAAAGATATAAGATCAAATGTGTTGATTATATCTTTGACCAAACCTTTTTCTAATTCAGTAGTTAATAAGTGTGGAAATAGGAGTTATTTCAGAAACATACTTGTTAATCGAGAAGAGTCTCGGTTTAACTAAGTGTGCAAGCTGACCTATCCTATGGCAGCAGACTTGTACATGGTTAGTTGAATTATCGAGGGAATAGAATATGAGTTTTTCTTGTATTTTTTCTAAATTGTTCAATTATTTTTGTGAAATCTCTATTCCAAAAACTTATAAACATTCATCTTGACTAATTTTTTTAGAAAATGGCTTTGAACAATCACGTTACTTCTCTGCTTTCTAGCAACACCCTAACTAAGAAAACTATCCCAAATGAAAATTTGATTTTAACAATATTTTGACTATTGAGAATATCAAATTTGGTATCACTAAGCCAATCCTCGCGGCTGGTCGTAATGTTAGAGAACATTATGATAAGTGGCAAGTTTCCACCAACCAATTGAAAGAAAAGAAGAAAAATAGTAAATATGATTTACTTGTACTCGAAGCTTGTCTAATAGAGGTTGATACCTTCTCCTGGATAATTAATTCAGGGGCGATAAATCATGTTTATTCTTCTATGCAACTCCTTAGTTCTTTGAGAGAGCTTTCTGATGGTGAGTTGATAATGAGAGTTGGCAATGGGGCCACGGTATTGGCCAAGGCAGTCAGAACAACCCGTCTTTCATTTGGAGAGAAATTTTTTATTCTAAATAATGTTTATTTCATTTCAAACTTTTTAGAAATTTGATTTTAGTTTCTAAACTTCATGAACAATGTTATGGAATTTCATTTAATGGAAATGTTATTTCAGTTTCAAAAAATGTTCTTGAAATTTGTCATGGATGTTTAGTCGATGGGTTATATGTTTTATTGCCTTATGAAATATTTCTTACAATATCGAACTGTTTAAAGTAGCTAATCCTAAATCTAACAAAAGACAAAAGGTAATAAACAATGATAATGAAACATATCTCTGGCACCTTAGGCTTGGTCACATTAACCTTGATAGGATAAACAGACTTGTGAAGGATGGTCCTCTGAGAGAGCTAAGTGTTGGCACTCTTTCTGTCTGTGAGTCCTATTTAGAAGGTAAAATGACCAAAAGATCTTTCTCTGCAAAGGGCCAAAAGGCTAATGAACCACTAGAGCTAGTACATTCGGATGTGTATGGACCATTCAACGTACAAGCTAGAGGTGGTTATGAGTACTTTGTCACTTTCACTGATGATTACTCAAGATATGGTTTCGTTTGCCTAATGCAAAAAAAGTCCAAAACTTTTGGAAAGTTTCAAAAATTTCAAGCAGAAGTTAAAAAATAATTAGGTAAATCACAAAAACACTGCGATCAGATCGAGGTGGAGAATACTTTGATATAAAATTCAAGGATTACCTTATTGAGCATGGAATTATTTCACAGCTCATAGCTTCAGAAACTCCGTAGCAAAATGGTATTGTAGAAATGAGGAATCGGATATTGTTAAATATGATCAGATCAATGATTAGTTATTCCTCACTACCGATATCATTTTGGAGATACGCCTTACAGACGATAATGCAAATTTTGAATGTTGTACCATCTAAATCTGTATCCAAGACACCCTTAGAGATATGGAATGGGCATAAATCGAGTTTGCATCATTTTCGCATATGGGGGTATCCAGTTCATATTCTTAAGGGCAAATCTGGGAAGCTAGAACTATGAATAAAAGTGTGTCTATTCGTTGGCTACCCAAAGGGCACTAGAGGAGGTTTGTTTTATAGTCCACAAGAAAAGAAGGTGTTTGTGTCGATAAATACCACTTTTCTTGAAAATGATTATATACATAAATTCAAACCTCGGAGTAAAGTTGTACTCGAAGTGTTGCTCAAAGATCAGATCGCCACTCAATCAATAAGAGTTGTTGAAATTAGGGAAGAAGAAATAATAGCTCCTAGTTAGGATATTATGGTTCCTAGACGTAGTGGAAGGGTTTTCAGAACCCTAACCCACTATAGACAGGATAGCAAAGCAAATGTTATGGTAGCTGATACCAACGATGATGATCCATAATCATACTAGCAAGCGATGGATGATCCTAATAAGGACAAATGGCTAGAAGCCATAAACCAAAATGGAGTCTATGTACTCCAACTCTGTCTGAGAACTTGTAGATCCACCTGAAGATGTCAAGCCCATTGGATGTAAATGAATCTTCAAGAAGAAAAGAGGAGCGAATGGGAAGGTAGAGACCTTCAAAGCTAGACTTGTGGCAAAGGGCTTACCCAAAAGAAGGGAGTTGACTATGAAGAGACTTTCTCCCCAGTTGCCATGTTAAAGTCCATCTGCATTCTCTTATCCATAGCTACCTTTTTGATTACGAAATATGGCAGATGGACGTCAAGACAGCCTTTCTGAATGGCTATCTAGAGGAGTCCATATATATAGAACAATCAAAGGGATTCATATTAAAGATTAGGAGCAAAAAGTCTGTAAGCTTAATAGGTCCATCTATAGACTCAAACAAGCCTCCAGGTCTTGGAACATTAGGTTTGATGAAACTATTAAACCCTATGGCTTCGAGCAAAATATTGATGAACCTTGTGTATACAAGCTCATTAATAAAAAAAAGTATAATTTTCTTAGTACTTTATGTAGATGATATCTTACTCATTGGAAATGACGTGAAAATATTATCTAACGTAAAGATATGGCTAGCGAACAATTCCAAATGAAAGATTTGGAAGAGGCGAGTTATGTTCTTAGTATCCAGATCATCAGGGATAGAAAGAACAAACTCCTAGCACTATCTCAGGCATCTTATATCGATAAGGTGCTGGCTCATTTTTTGATACAAAATTCAAGAAGGGTCTTCTTCGACTCGACATGGAATTGTTCTCTCTAAAGAACAGTGTCCTAAGACACCACAAGAAGAAGAGGATATGAGACTGATTTCATATGCATCGACAGTTGGAAGTCTAATGTATGCTATACTATGCACTAGACCAGACATCTGCTATGCAGTACGAGTTGTTGGTCGGTTCCAGTCAAACACTGGGATAGAGCACTGGGTGGCAGTAAAGCATATTCTCAAGTATCTTCAAAGAATGAGAAATTATATGCTTGTGTATTCAGGTGAAGACCTGAACCCCTTAGGATACACTGATTCTGATTTTCAATCAGATAAAGATTCTTGAAGGTTGACATCTGGATCAGTGTTCATACTTGGTGGTGCAGCAATTGTCTAGAGAAGTATCAAACAATCTAGCATTGCTGATCTACCATGGAAGCTAAGTATATATAGCTTGTGAAGCAGCTAAAGAATAAATTTGGCTTAAAAAGTTTTATACTGACTTGGAAGTTGTTCTAGGAATGGATATGCCATTAACATTATTCTGTGATAATAGTGGTGTCATGGCTAATTCAAGAGAACCCAGAAGCCATAAAAGGGGCAAACATATCGAGAGAAAATACCATCTCATCAGAGAGATCATGCATCGAGGTGATGTCAATGTTATGAAGATAGCATCGGAATAAAATTTGGCTGATCCGTTCACAAAGACGCTGCCTGAGAAGATGTTCAACAAACATCTTGTGGGAATGGGATTAAAAGATATGTCACATCTGCTTTAGGGCAAGTGGGAGATTGTTAGTAATAGTACCTTTGAAATCAGATGTATTTATACTTTTAATTTTTTAAATTAATAAAAGCATTTTTTTTAATCTTGCCTCGTTTATATGAAAGATGAATGTTTATATGAAAATCCAATATATATTATGAGGCTATAATTTTAGTATAATGTATACAAGAAGATTCAAATTGCATCTAATATATTTAAACATGTGTGATTGATAGAAGTATGGATCTTCTATCGCTATCACTAATACGGTCCATGAATATTATGAATGTGACAATCTTATCCAAATTATTGTGTAGAGATACTTAGTGAAGGTATTATATATATAAGATTATATTGGACTTGGACCGACATAATTTGAATCTTTATTTAAGACCGTTATAAAGAATTCAATTTATGTCACAAGATGATCATATATAAATCAACCTTAATCCTGATTTAATCACAGATTCCTTGATTGTGCTATTGGATCTTTTGATTTGTTTGTTAAAGCTCATTTGATGTTGGGCCCAATACTTACATCTTGAAGGTTTAATAACACATTGGGCTAGGAATGTGATTTAAAGATATGAATCCATGGTTTTTAAAAGAAGCTTAAAATTAGTTCCCTAAGTGTTAATTATATAAACAGTTATGCGTGCAATTTATGATCCGATCATAAATTGCTGTTTAGCTATAACATAAATTAACTATTTAACTAGTGAATCAATGGTACTTAAGGAATAAGAGATAATTAGAGGAAAATAACGGTTATTTTATCTAGCTCTAATTATGAACTAATTATGAAGGGTTGAATTACATGTAATGATTATATCACTGAATGACTCAATTTTTTGAGTAAAATTAATTTATAATTTTTAAGAGTATAGTCTTGAGTTTTTAGTGGAATAACTTTAAGATTAATAAGCTGAATAAATATTTAAGAGTTTAAATAAGTTTATTCAAGTTTATTGAAGCTTAAAATTATGAATCCATGATTCCCACACCGTCTTAGGTTAATCGCATCGAATACTCTTTGATTGAATAATTAATATGATTAATTATTTATTTTTTTAAAATAAAATATTATTGAAACTTTATAAAAGAGTTTATTATGAAGATAAATAATTAATTTGATTGATTATTTTTCTATATTTATTTTGGTATAATAAATGAGTTATTGGACAAAATAAAAATGTTTAGACATATTGTTCATATAATAATTGATATGAATGGTTGCACATAAATGTTATTGTGGAACATCATACAAAAGAATTTGCTCTTGTAAGTGATGCATATTATGAGTTGATGAGAAAAAAAAAAAATTTTTAATATTTTTGATAATATATTATTAAAATATTAAAAATAAAATAATAAATTTAATTTATTAGATATTTAAATTAATAATATTTAAAATTATTAAATAAGATTTGATAATTTAGATATTATTATATTTAATTTAAATATTATTTGTTAGTTATAAGAAAATAACTTTTTCTTGATATGATCAAGGAGTTGACGTACATGTGAGAATATTCTCATCCGATCAAAATAGATTGTAATAGATAAAGATTATCTAAATTAATTAATTTAAAAATTTTTTTTTTGATTCACCTACAGCCTATAAATATGGCAAAGGTGGACTTTTAGAGAACATGAAAAATGAAAGAAAAGTTTCTCTTCTTCTTTCTCTTATTTTATGTGCGCAAGAGTTGTGAGAATATAGAAAAACAAGTGTTAGCTTATGGGGGCCAACATCTCCCTTGTGATTCGCTGTCATGGGCTTATGGAGGCCCACATATGGTATCGATGCTTGACAGCCCAACCAATCGGTGCGTGCCATGTGGACGCACTGCGAAGCCCCTCATGTTCGCCCGCCGCTTAGCGTGGGGCTCTGCGCTGTCGTTGTGAACTGGGGGGTGCCCTGCAGGAATCAGCCTTAGGGCTTAAGGAAATAAAGTACCGCCTTCCTAAAACCTGGTATCAGAGCGAGGTTTTGGTTCGAATCCCCCGGGTGTCGTTGGGTGGGAGAATTGTTGGCTTATGGGGGCCAGCGTGAAGCCCCTCATGTCCGCCCGTCGCTTAGCGTGGGGCTCTGCGCTGCCATTGTGAACTGTGGGGGGTTAAGGAATGGGGGGTTAAGGAATCAGCCTTGGGGCTTAAGAAAATAAAGTGTTCCATTTGTCATAAAGCCCGAAAGGGATTGGAATGAGAACGATAAGAAAATGGCTCAGCTCAATGCTAAAGCCATGAATGTTTTATATTGTTCTTTAGATGCTAATGAGTTTAATCGCATTTCTACTTGTATTTCCGCAAAAGAAATTTGGGATAGATTAGAAGTTACCAATGAGGGTACTAATCAAGTTAAAGAATCTAAAATTAATATTTTAGTGCATAAATATGAATTGTTTAGTATGGAAGAAACTGAATCAATCACATGCATGTATATTAGATTCACTGATATTGTGAATGGTTTAAAAAGTATAGGAAAAACTTATACTAATTCTGAATTGGTGCGCAAAATTCTTATGTCTCTTCCAAGATCATGGGAAGCCAAGGTGACTGCAATCCAAGAAGCTAAAGACTTGAATGCTCTACCTTTGGAGGAACTACTTGGATCCTTGATGACTCATGAGCCGACTGTTGGATTACGGAATGGAAAATCCCAATCTAATTGGAATAAAATGGCAGCAGAAACAAAATAAATTTATTCCATAACCCACCAAGGATCATATGCGTTTCATAAAAACGAAAGAAGGATAGACAAAAATATTACCTTTTGTTGATCAGTATGTAATCCGTATGTTCTTGTGTTGGGTTTGCTCGGATCTTCAAAGGTGCTACCTTCAGAAAGACGACCATTCTCTACAAGTATCCACACATGAACGGAACCAAACAGTTTTTTTTTTGAATGCTAGTTCAAAGTTCATTTTTCACAAAAACAAACCCGCCTATTCAACTCTCCGTTTTTCTATTTTTCAAGGCAAAAGATAAGACCCTTCAAATGCCCCAATAGACACGACCTTTCAAAAGCCCCAATACACTTTAAAACGTATATATCATATATATACAAATCTGCTAGGGTTTTTTGGTTAACTAGGATTTTAATTAATATTTATTTAAAACTCCTTTTAAATAATGACAATTTAAATCCTAGTCCTTACCAAATAAATAATTTATATTTTTAACCAAAAACCTTTATGGATTATTTCCTTATCCAATAAGAAAATAAACTAATTAATTACTTGACATAATTTAAATTATGAATTTAAATTTTCTCAAAATTAAACTCAATCTAAATAACAACTAATTATTATTTGTAATTTAAAATAATCTCATCATTTTAAATTACTATAGAGAGTAACAAACCATAACCATTATTGTCCGTTCTTAGTGTGCGACCCTATAGGTTCAATTAACGTTGGCAGTAGGCCTAAATCATTTTTGATCCTACAAGTTATAAGCGGCCTCTAGCAAGACATTATGACTACCCAAGTTAAATGAAAATCTCATGTTCCGAGATAACCTTAAAGTAGCTAATGACATAATCCTTTTCACATGATATCTTGATAGAATAAAGGCATAGAAAAAGTCAACCTTATATCGCTCTATCTTTAATTTCTCGAAACCCAATTAGACTGACTAAACAAATGATATGATCTCCATCAATTCATTTGAGCACGGCATGCATTTCTCAGTCTCAATCATTGAGGGGCCCAGAGATATCTCTCTTATAATAAGAGGGACAAATTCCATCTTAATCACTCATATCTCACTACATGATTCTTATTATGTTCAAGCATAATCTTTATAATCATTCGGTTAAAGACAACGTTTGATTATGTCAAAACATAATATTCCTCATGTTGAGAACTATAGCAATCTCAGGTCTAAGGATTTAATGACACAACTACTAGAGATTAACTTATGACTTTGATCCATGTATTAATCTCAAGGCGGGTCTTGTCCAATATTTGTTCTCAACAAATACATACAAATTTGATTTGTATCTCATACACATATTCATCCCATGAATATCAATCAAATTTCATACTAATCTTAATTTATTGTTATTCCCACAACAATAACCGATTAGGGACATTTAGAATAATTAATAATATTATTCAAGGACATTATTATATAATAAACATGCAAATTATGATAATAGTAAATACTCATAAATATTCAAAATATCATGTCCATACAATAGGCCTAGGGCACTATTACTAACAATCTCCCACTTGCACTAGGCCCACTCATCAATGTATCTAATACCTATGAAACCTAGTATGACGATCATGCTTTGCTTGTGGTAGAGGCTTAGTCAATGGATCAGCAACATTGTCATCTATTGGAACTCTGCATATTTTTATCACCTCTCTCAATGATTTCTCGAATGAGATGATAACGCCTAAGAATGTGTTTGGATCACTGATGTGACCTAGGTTCCTTTGCTTGTGCGATAGCACCATTATTGTCACAATGAACATCAACAGGATTTGTGATGCTAGGAACCACTCCAAGGTCAGTAATGAACTTCTTGATCCAAACTGCTTCCTTTGTTGCATCAGATGCTGCTATGTATTCAGCTTCAGTTGTAGAATCAGCAACAGTGCTTTGCTTTGAACTTTTCCAGCTAACAGCACCACCATTTAAACAAAACACATATCCTGACTACTATCGAAATCATCTTTGTTAGATTGAAAGCTTGCATCTATGTAACCACTTACAACCAGATCATCTTCCAATCCGCCATACACCAAGAACACATCTTTAGATCTTCTCAGATACTTAAGAATGTTCTTGACAGCCGTCCAGTGACTCTCACCGGGATCTGACTGGTATCTACTCGTTATGCTTAAAGCATAAGAGACATCTGGTCTAGTGCACAACATAGCATACATGATAGATCCTATTGCTGAAGCATAAGGAATCTTACTCATGCGCTCTCGCTCATCTTTTGTGTTAGGACACTGAGATTTTCTAAGTGTAATACCATGAGACATAGGCAAGTATCCTCTCTTGGAATCTTGCATACTGAACCTTTTCAGTACTTTCTATGTAAGTAATTTGACTTAGACCAATCAGCCTCTTAGATCTATCTCTATAGATCTTTATCCCTAGGATATAGGCAGCTTCGCCTAAGTCTTTCATTGAGAAACATTTCCTAACCAAGACTTGACACTCTGCAAGGTAGGGATATCATTCCCAATGGGTAAAATATCATCAACATATAGGACCAGAAATACAATGGCACTCCCACTAACTTTCTTATAAACACAAGGTTCATCTTCATTTTTGATAAATCCAAACTCTTTGACTGATTCATCAAAACAAAGATTCCAACTCCGAGAAGCCTGCTTCAAACCATAAATGGATCTTTGAAGCTTGCATACTTTACTAGAATTCTCAGGTTGTACAAAACCCTCAGGTTGTGTCATGTACACATCCTCAAGTAAGTTTCCATTAAGAAATTTTTTAACATCCATTTGCCAAATCTCATAGTCATAATATGCAGCAATGGCAATGAGAATTCTAATAGACTTAAGCATGGCTATAGATGAAAAAGTTTCATCATAGTCTATACCATGAGTTTGTTTGAAACCTTTTGCAACTAGCCTTGCTTTGTAAGTATGCACTTTACCATCTATGTCAGTTTTCTTTTTGAAAACCCATTTGCACCCAA
>UESW01002705.1:39874-97493 GCA_900491605.1 Calamus simplicifolius | reverse complement strand
TTGATTACATTTAAAGCATGTAAAATTACTTTGGCCAGCACACAAAAATATTTTTAAGTGATTTTTGTTTTCTTAAAGTGTTATATCCTAATCCGGCTTTGTCAAAAACTGCTTTTTGACTATTTAATAACATGTCTAATTTAGTTGAGCTTAATGTAAACTTATCAACTATGTTCTTATGTTTTTCAACCTCTTTCCTTAGTTTATCATTTTCATTAGAGATTGATTCTTTTCTTTATTAAAATTTCATTTTCAGATTTAAGTTTCTTAACTTCATTATTAAGATTTTCCTTTTCTTGAATGAAAGTTAAGTTTTCATTTTTCAAAATCTTGTATTTCTTTTTCAAAACCTTGAAATCCCCAACAAGTTCATTAAAAGCATCAAAAAGTTCATCAAAAGCAAATTCATCGCAAGGGTTGTCGGAACTTACCTCATCGTTGTCGTCCGCCATAAACATACGTTTGCGACTTCCTTTTGTTCTTCTTCTTCGGAAGAAGATTCCTCGCTGTCACTCCATGTCGCCACATAAGCCTTCTTTTTCTTTTTGTAGGCTTTCTTCAATTTTGGACATTCATTCCTAAAGTGCCCCGGTTTATTACACTCATAGCAAGTCAAGGGGTCTTTCTCTTTTTCTTGTCCTTGTCCTTGTTTTATCCTTTTCTCCTTCCCACTTAGCTCCAAATTTTTTCTTGTGGAAGGGTTTCTTTCTCCTCATGAATCTTTTAAATTTCTTTGCTAAGAGAGCAGTCTCTTCATCATTATCATCATCATCATCACTGCTGCTCTCTTCTTCTTTTGCAGCTTTGAGGGCAATCACTTTCTTTTTCTTTGTGTCCTCCTCTACATGCTGCCTCATAGTCAGCTCATGGGTCATAAGAGATCCTAGAAGCTCCTCTAAGGGTAAAGTGTTGAGGTCCTTAGCTTCTTGGATTGCTGTCATTTTTGCTTCCCATGATCTTGGTAATGACCTAAGAATTTTTCGAACAAGTTCAGAGTTAGTATATGTCTTACCAAGACTTTTCAAACCATTTACAATATCTGTAAATCTAGTGTACATGCATGCAATGGTTTCAGATTGTTCCATGCTAAACAATTCATATTTATGAACAAGAATATTAATTTTAGATTCTTTTACTTGATTGGTACCCTCATGGGTAACCTCTAATCTATCCCAAATCTCCTTTGCGGAATTACATGTGGAGATTCTATTAAATTCATTAGCATCTAAGGAGCAATATAAGACATTCATGGCTTTAGCGTTAAGCTGTGCCATTTTCCTATCATTATCATTCCAGTCCCTTTCGGGCTTAGGAACAATAGTGCCATCATAACATGTGTGGGTGTACTAGGTCCATTGATTATAACACCCCATAGCTCATAATCAGAAGCTTGAATGAATATCCTCATTCTAGCTTTCCAATATGAATAATTTGAACCATTAAACAGTGGAGGTCTATTCGTAGAATGACCTTCAGCAAATGATCCAACTTGTGTTGCCATTTGGAACTTTAGCTCTTGATCGTGTGATCAAAATCTAATGAGCACTAGCTCTGATACCAATTGTTGGCCCAGATGACAACCCAAGAGGGGGGGGGTGAATTGGGTTCTTTAAAAATTAGCCTTTTAAAAATTTGCTTAGATGAATGAAGGCAATAGCAATGTAAATATAAAGTGCAGTGAATAAAACAGAGATAGAGAAAGAGTCAATGAAGCACGGCAAACACAAAGATTTATAGTGGTTCGGTGTATCCAACACCTACGTCCACTCCCAAGATTCACTTGGGTCCACACTATAATCACCCTAGATTACAGCAGAGTTGTTTTACAAGCTCACAACTCAAACTTGTTGTTTTCCCGGGCGCACAACGAACCCAGCTGGTTTTCAAGGGCTCACCAGCACAAAAACCCTAACCCAAGCTTAACCAAGCTTGTACCGAGGTAAGACTACCTCCACTAGTTCAATCCCCCAGATTGAACTAGACACAAAAATAGAAATATGTTTTTCAGTTACAAAGCTCCTTAATGAGCAGATAAACAAATATAAGAATAAGTTTAGAAAAGCCTGATTTGCAGTTGGTTGGCTTTGAGCTTTTCTTCTTTTCTTCAACTCCTTTGAAGTGTAGAATCGGCCTCAGCTTGGATTCTTCACGGAATGATGTTGGAGTTGATTTGAGCTTTTCCTCTTTTCTTTGAGTGTTGAAAATCTCTTGAGATGCTCTTGAATAGCTCTTGGATTTTCTTCTGAAGCTTCCTTGGATTGTTGAGCTTGAACACAGAAGGAGCTTCCTTTGATTTCACACTCTTTCTTTCACTCTATTTTGAATCACGGATTTTTTCAAATGAAGCTCTGTTTTTCGATTTTTCTTTTCTTTTCTTTGAAATGAATATCTCTCTATTTGTATATCTTTGATTTGAAAACGGCTTCTCTATTTATAGATTCTGCAAAATATAGCCGTTAGAAACAAAGAAAAATAGCCGTTAATCAAAAATCTTACCGTTGACGCTGAGTTGGCATTCGAAAAATTTTGCCCAGATTTGCTGGAGTCGACTCATGCTTTCCCGAGTCGGCTCGAGGTCGTGATACCAAAAATAGAAATGTTCAGAAAGTCATGGGTCGACTCATCAAAAGTAAAGTGTCGACTCCTGACAGTCGGGGGTCGACTCATGAAAAGTTGGGGTCGACTCGCGAAGTGCTCAGAAAAACACCTCTGGTGTCTGAGCGGAGTCGACTCGCACAGTCATGGAGTCGGCTCGACAGAATCGGGGGTCGACTCGAGAAATTGCATGGGTCGACTCGAGACAGATAGTCATTTCTGTACTCTGAGTGGAGTCGACTCTGAAACTCAAGAGTCGGCTCCGGAACGTATCAAAAATCAGAAAGTTTTCTGATTGACTTTAAATTCGTTCCAGATTCATTTTAAATCATTTTTTTTGACTTGAATATAATAAAATTGACATTAAGAATCAATTCAAGAAATGTTCCAAAAACTCATTGATTAATATGAAGTATAAAATTTCTTTTTGAAAGCTTAAACATTGAGCTTGAAGTTACTTTCAAATTGATTAAAGTTATACTTTAACATTCTCATTCATTGTTCTAAATAAATTCATTGCTCATGTAAATAAACTCATTACATCTTTTATCATACTCATGGCTTTTGGTAATCATCAAAATCAAAAGGATTGGGGCATAAAGTTTTTCAACAAACTCCCCAACATAGGATATTCAACATCTAGTAAAGCCTATAGAATATTTAACAAGAGGAACTTAATTGTAGAAGAATCTATTCATGTAGTTTTTGATGAGTCTTTAGCATCAAGTTCAGAAAAGATTGATGATGAGGAAGATACAAATTTGCTTGAGAGAGATATTGAAAAATTAGATGTAGATGTATCTTCAGACCATGAACAAGAAGCTAAAGATGATGATTTCCTAGAGTTGATGTTATTGATACTAATCATAATGAGGTAGATCTTCCTAGATATTAGAGATATGCCTATGGTCATCCAAAGGAATTGATTATAGGTGATCCATCTCAAGGTGTAAGAACTAGATCATCAATGAGAAATATCAATAATCATCTTGCATTTGTATCTCAAATTGAACCTAAAACTATCGAAGAAGCCGAAAAAGATAGTAATTGAATGTTAGCTATGCAAGAGGAATTAAATCAATTTGCTAGGAATAATGTATGGTCCTTAGTTGATAGACCCAAAGGTCATTTTGTTATAGGATCTAAATGGGTATTTAGAAATAAATTAGATAAAAATGACATAGTAATTAAAAATAAAGCTAGACTAGTTGCAAAAGGATATAATCAAGAAGAAGGAATTGATTTTGATGAAACTTTTGCACCTATAGCTAGATTAGAAGCAATTAGACTATTACTTGCATTTGTATGTCATATGAATATCAATTTATTTCAAATGGATGTTAAAAGTGCATTTTTAAATGGATTTATAAATGAGAAAGTTTTTATTGAACAACCACCAGGTTTTGAAGATCATAAATTTTCAAATCATGTTTTTAAATTACACAAAGCACTTTATGGTTTAAAACAAGCACCTAGAGCTTGGTATGATAGGTTAAGCAAATTTCTATTTGAAAATAATTTTTCTAGAGAAAATGTTGATAAAACCTTATTTTTGAAAAGAAAAAAAAAAGATTTTGATGGGGTACGAAAAAAAATTGGTGGAATGAGGGGATGGTGATGTTTCTAAGTGATTACCACCCTTAATTAACATTTGAGCCCAAGCTATGGCTGAATTCATGCATGGGAGAAATGAAGAACATCAAACCGGAAGCAGAAATCTAAACACCCTTGTGCAAGCTTTTTCAAATAAATAAAAAGATTAGGATATAAAGGTATGGAAACCTTCAAACTAAGTTAAGCCACCTTTAAAACTTCAGATCTAAAGGACCAAGAGGTTTTTTTTTTCCAACAATGAAGTAAGATCTTAAAGTGGAAGGGATGCACTCAACACTCAAAGAATTAAGGGTTGGTTGACAAGATCTACACTCCTTACTTAAGAACTCACCTTGGCACTTAATCCTTGACATGGAGTCATCATCCTCAACTCTAACATCCTCAAGAGAACCTGCAAGTGATCAGAAGTAAGACCGTGGAGGCAAAGGAATTGAAGGAAATAAAAAAAATCGAACAAGGAAAGGAAGGATTTAAAAAATTTTGCTGAGACTGGGTAGCACTTGTCCTTCTTCCTGAAACTGTTATGGAACCTTGGTAGAATGGTTTAGAGTAGCAAATTGGGCCTCTCACCCTCTCCCTCAAGGAGTGACCTAGATCTAAGACTAGGGAAACACGAGCCTCAACTCAAACTAAGAGCATCTCACCCTCTTCATACTCAAAGATGAACAAGGCACTTGGCAAAAGAAATCAAATAAACTTGATTTTATTTCTCAAACTTCATATCTACAAGAGGGAAAGCTTGGCCTATTTATAGGCCAAAGGACTTTCAGAATTTTAGCCCAAAAAACTAAAAGATCATAACAATCTAAGGACTAGTTATGATATAGCTAACTAATTACAATCAATCCCTAACAAATTTAGTTGCACCAGCTTCCATGTGGCACCTCCTTAGTTTGCCATGTATCATCATCAGATACCTCCATGTGTCCTCCAAGATTTGACTTCTAAGTTGCCATGTGTCATCATCAGATACCTCCATGTGTCCTCCAAGATTTGACTTCCAAAGAGAAGACTTGATGTCTTGATAGCAGTGTTGACTCAAGGCAGGAAGTGTCGATACTTTAAGACTTGGCAGCAGTTGAAATTTTGCAGCATGAGTTGCCACTTGAGAAATTGAAACTCTTGGCTCGAGTAAATGGAACCTGCGGAAAGTAGATTAACTACAAAACCAAAAAGTGTCAGTCTGCAACCTTTCTTCTGCTGATGTCCCCATCAGATTTATTGGTAGTACAAATATATGTAGATGATATTGTATTCGATGCTACTAACAATCTCTTGTGTCAAGAATTTGCTAAGTTAATGCAGGGTGAATTCGAGATAAGCATGATGGGAGAACTCAATTTCTTCCTAGGACTACAAATCAAACAAAATGAAGAGAGAATTTTCATCAACTAAACAAAGTATGCAAAGGAAATTCTTAAGAAGTTTGGAATGGAATCAATCAAACCCCTTGGAACACCTGTGAGTCCTTCATGCAAATTAGATAAAGATGAAGATGGTAAGCCTGTTCATCAAAAGCATTATAGAGGTATGATCGGATCTCTACTTTACTTAACAGCAAGTAGACCAGATATTATGTTTGATGTTTATCTATGTGCTAGATATTAGTATGAACCTAAAGAATCTCACTTAATTGCTATAAAAAGAATACTTAAATATTTAAGTGGAACTAAAAATGTAGGATTATGGTATTCTAGAGACTCAACACTAAATTTAATTATTTATTCTGATTCTGATTATGCTGGTTGTAATTGGATAGAAAAAGTATAAGTGGTGCATGTCAATTTTTAGGAAAAACTTAATCTCTTGGTTTAACAAAAAGCAAAATTGGTTGCATTATCTACTGCTGAAGCTGAATATGTTGCAGCTGAAAGTTGTTGTACTCAAATCCTTTGGATTAAGCAACAACTTGAAGATTATAGCATAACACTTGATAAAACTCCTATTAGATGTGACAACACTAGTGCAATAAACTTAACTAAAAAATCAATTCAACACTCAAGAACAAAACACATTGAAATAAGATGTCATTTTATAGAGAACATGTAGCTAATTGTAACATTTGTCTTGATTATGTTTGTACTGAGGAATAATTAGCTGACATATTTATAAAACCCCTTAGTGAAGAGAGATTTTATTATCTTCGAGGAGAGTTAGGGATTTATGACCCATTGAAATGATTTTGAAATACCTAAGAATGACTACCTAGAATTCAATCAATTTCTTGAAAATTCTTTCATGATTCTAAGGACAATTCATCTAGATATTTGAACCATTTGATTTACTACATTCCAAAGAATTTTATCCAAAATTTATTGATTTTTTTTGACAAATTTTAGATCCTTGAAACTCTTACTTTTTTAAAAAACTATCTTGGAGTCGACACCCTAGTCAGTGGAGTCGACACCTCTTCTATGTCACTCTCGGTCTGAGACGTTGGAGCCAACACCTACCTTAGCGGAGCCGACTCCAGTTAGGCACTAACTGTGTTAGCAACTTGGAGTCGACACCCAACTTTGCGGGAGCCGACATCTTGTGGTCCCAGGTTGACTATTTTGAGGGCCAAGTCGACACCATTTAGTCTCCGTTCATTTTCAATCTCTTCCAAAACTCTCTCCAAACCCCCCAAAACCTAGAATCCATCTAATCCTTCATTCCCTAGCAATCAATGTCACCAAAGCGAAGAGGATCGATCTTTAGAGCTCCAGTGGCGACAAGGAAGAGGACTGAGAGGCGTCCGGCTCCTCAACCATCGCCCAGCTCGACTTCTTCGTCTTCGTCCTCCACACCTAATGCCATCCCAGGTCCCACTTCACCGCAAGTTGATCTATTGGCAGGCAAAGTGATTACAATGGGAAGAAAAGTTGATTTCGGATTTTTTGAAGATGAGGGTTTTACCATTGGCAAGCAAATTAAGGATATGGGTTGGGAAAAGGTATGCTCTTTGGATGTACCCACCTATCCTGCCCTGATTTTTATCCTAATCTATCTAGAGGAGATGGAGGGCTTATAAGCTATGTGAGAGGAACTAGGATTCACCTCACTTCTGAAATTTTGGAAAGATTATTAGAAATCCCTGTTACTGGTCTTATTGCCAATGTTCATAGTGAAAGAGGAGTTGCATTATCCAGAATGCTTGGCAGGGATGTTGCAGAATTTGAGAAGATTAGGACTAATCAGTTGCCCCTAGAGTTGAGATTACTGCACAATATTTGTGATAGGATTTTATTTCCAAAAGCTGATCATTTTGAGTATGTATCGGAAAGAGATATAGTTGTAATGGACTCTGTTATGACCGGCCAGCCTATTAACCTTCCGGGTATGATTATTTGGTATATGGCTAAGGCAAGTAGTAAGAAGAGGTCCACCCTACCTTATGGGATGACCTTGACTATGGCTTTTCATAGTCAGGTTGTTACAATATTGGATAATGAACCCTTGAAAAGTCTTAGGCATGCTGATTATTAAAATAAAGCTACTCTGCACCGTATGGGTTTCATAAAGGTCAGTGGGCACTGGGACAGGAAGGGAAGTCTGGAAGACAAAGCAGTTGAGATGGACAATCCAGAGCCTTTAGTGAGACATACTTCACCTAGCCCCAGCAGTCCTGCACCTCCAGCACCTGCACCAGCTTCTACTTCATTCACTCATGCTTCTGTTAGCTTTTTAAGACTCAAATGGAGCAGTTGAAATCATTGTTTATGGATCAAGAGAATAGATTGAATACTGTTCTTAAAAATCATCTTATGACTTTCAGGCAACAATTTTATTCTTTAGAAGATAAGCTAAGTATGATAGAATCATCTTTGAGCACATCTTCCTTCACTTTGACTAATGACATAAGGTTGGTTTTTGACAAGATTAAGGACATTGCGGGTGATTCTGACACATATTCTAGAAGCAATGTAGAGCTACAAGATAAAATTACAAAGGCAGCTAATTTGGTTGAAAAGATGTTAAATGATTTTATGAAAATACAAAAGGATGGAATGGGACAGATTTTAGAAGAACTGAAGAGACTTCTTGTTCTTAGATTTTGATACTTTTTGATGTTTAGTTTACTTCTTGATGTAATTAGACTTTGATATGTTGCAAGCTTTGTTTCTTCTTGTTGAACTTTAGTTTGTACATAGGACAAATTATGTACTTTGATGTTTTCATGTATTTTGAAGTAATAAAGTATTTTGATGTTGTAATGACTTGGTACTTTGATGAAGTGTAATGATGTATTTTGCAATGAATTAATGAATATTCTGAATGACTCTATACTCAATGAATGCATTTGAAGTTAACATTGTTCTGTTCAAAGATTATTGATTCTTATGTTTAAACTTTTATAAAGAGGGAGAAAGAATGATTGATGTTAATTTAAACTAAATGAATCTTTTCTTAACCTTTTTGTTGATAACAAAAAAGGGAGAGAGAAGATAATTGTATATGCATTGAAGGAACTTATTGAATGAATTTGATTAATTGGTATCAAGCATTGAGTGAACATAATTGCATGAGTTTTAATGATAAGAGGAGAGAAGATGTTAATTTGAGTATCATAAGGGGAGCTACCTCAATTGTTGGCCCAGATGGCAACCCAAAAGGGGGGGTGAATTGGGTTCTTTAAAAAAATTTAACTCTTTAAAATAATTAGATTGATATGAAAGTGCTCAAGTAAACTGAATTAATAAAATCTAAGCACAAATAAAGAAGATAGAGAGAGAGATAAATGCACGGCAAACACAAAGATTTATAATGGTTCGGTGTATCTAACACCTACGTCCACTCCCAAGCAACACTTGGGTCTATACTATAATCTCATTGATTACAGTCGAGTTGTTTTACAAGCTCACAACTCCAACTTATTATTTTACCCGGGATCACAACGAACCCAGCCAGTTTTCACAGGCTCACTAGCACAAAACCTTAACCACAAGCTAACCTTAGCTTGTCCCGAGGTATACTACCTCACTAATTCAATCCCCCTGATTGAATTAGCAAATAATAATTTAGAAATAATATTTTCAATACAAAACAGCTCCTCAAATGAGCAAATATGCAATTTAAATGAACAAGGATTAGAAAAGCCTGTTTGAAGCGATTTGAATGTGAGCTTTTTTTCTTTTCTTCTTTTCCTCTTCTCTTTGAATAGTTGAATCAAGCTTCAGCTCTGATTCTTCACAGAAATTATGATTTGTGAGTATAATCTTTATGACAAGATTGTGAATTAAGTTTAGACTACCTCTAGTCTTTTAAAACAAAGTGTGGAGATCATGTCTCTATCTCAATAGGGTTAAATCAAGTTGTGATATTGTCTTATGAAATGCATGAATTGAATAAGTAGGTTAATGTTTATAAAAGGTTGAGTGTTTTATGCATATAACTTGTGGCAATTGGATAGGGTTCACTTGAGCTTTATGGTACGTAACATAAAGACTAGCAGAACTCTACTCAATTTCTATAAGTAGGCATGCATCGGGGCAGGGTCCCAATACTTATCCTAAAAGACTAATACCAAAGGACTCATGTTATGTCTAGATGAATAGAACTCTAGTTGAACTATATATAATTTAAACAATTATCCTCAAAAGAGTAAAGCTAAGGGGTTCATGTTACGTCTAGATGAGTCTAGATGTCCAACTAAACTATATATAATTTAAATAATTATCCTTAAAAGAGTAATACTAAGGGGCCCGTGTTATGTCTAAATGAATAATTCTTCAGCTGAACCACATATAATTTAAGCAACTATCCTTAAAAGAGTAATACCAAAGGGCTCATGTTACATTTAGATGAACAATTCTCCAATTAAACCACATAATTTAAGCAATTATCCTCAAAAGACTAATACCAAGGGACTTGTGTTACCTCTAAATGAATAGTGCTTTAGCTGAACCACATATAATTTAAGCAATTATCCTTAACAAAGTAATACTAAGGAGCTTGTGTTATGTCTATATGAACTGTACTTTGGCTGAACCACATATAATTTAAGCAATTATCCTTAAAAGAGCAATACCAAAGGCTTCATGTTATGTCTAGATGAACAATTCTCCATTTGAACCACATATAAATCATTCTCAAAAGAGTAATTCGAAGGGACTCATGTCTGGTTAAACAATGCTTCAACTGAACCATATAAAATTTAAACAATTATCCTAAAAAAAGTAATACCAAAGGGCTTGTGTTACGTCTAGATGAACAGTACTCCAGCTAAGCCACATATAATTTAAGCAATCATTTTAAAAAGAGTAATACCAAAAGGTTTACGTACGTCATGTCTAGATAAATAGTTCTCTAATTAAACCATATAATTTAAGTAATTATCCTTAAAAATTAATACCAAAGGATACATGTTACGTCTAAAAGAATAGCACTCCAGCTGAATCATATATAATTTAAGCAATCATTCTCAAAGGAGTAATACCAAAAGACTCATGTTTTGTTTAGATGAACAATTCTTTATCTAAACCATATATAATACGCAAACCTGCTCCTCAGGTGGACGCAAACTAAGTTGGGATCTTGAAGCCTGATCTACTAGCTCCAGGGGTTGACGTCTTGGCTGCCTGGGTGCCGAACAGAGTAGTCGCACGGGTCGGAGGCAAAGACCTCTTCGCCGACTATAAGCTCGACTCCGGCACCTCCATGGCTTCGCCCCATGTGATCGGGGTGGCGGCGATGCTGCGTTCGCTCCACAAGGAATGGGGGACGGCGGCCATTCGATCGGCCATGATGACGACTGCTGACCTAACCGATAACACTGGAGGTCCAATCTTGGATATGTCCGATGGGACCGCAGCAACTCCTCTAGCTTTTGGTGCCGGGCATATAAACCCCGACAAGGCCATGGATCCAGGCTTGTGTATGATATGCACTTAGAAGACTACATCGATTTCCTCTGTGCTCTCAACTACACAAAACTTCAGATTGGAATGATCACCAGGAGGCATGATCATAAGTGCACTAGAGCCAACCTCGACCTCAATTACCCTTCCTTCATGGTGATCGTCAACGGAACCAATTCATCCACATCCAGCTGCAGTACATTCAAGAGAATCCTAACGAACGTTGGCGATTATCCCACAAGCTATCATGCAGTCGTTAAAGCTCCCAAAGGTATGAAGGTCGTTGTGATGCCTCAAGTGCTTCATTTGTTGGCAAACACAGCAAGCAAGTGTTCTCGGTGACTGTCAAGATAGACCTTGAAGACAAGTTTAGTGGGGTTGGTTTTGATTTTGGGATTTTTGGGTTTCTAAGCTGGCATGAGGTTGGAGGGAAGCATGTGGTCAGGAGTCCAATTGTTTCTACCTTTGCAGTACTGTAAGCACCAGCTTACGTTATCCTAAAGAGAAGGTGAAAACTTTCTCTGTGGAGCATATATAGCTATAAGAATTAGGGTCTTCACTCTGTTAAGTAGCTCCGCATATATTTTCTCCAGCAAACGTATATATGTTGTATTCACCAGATGTATCCTCCTAATATTAATTCCAGATATTTTCTTCATGTATCTATCCACCTAAAATTACATTCTCTCTCTCTCTCTGTGTGTGTGTGAGCCTATATTAAGATCCCCTGGGACCTCATCTAACTTCTAAATCTCATAAACCGTTGGTTTCCCAAGAAGAAAATCCACTTTCTAGCATACGGTGCATGAACAGAGTCGCCTACACGACAAGTCCATTCCTTGAGGTTTCCAATTTGCCACTTAAGATTCTGCAGATTATGGACTAGCAGCAAGGGTGAAGTAAAAGAATATTTTACACTAATATATGGTACATGTAACTTCCAAATCACAACCTAAACAAGAATATGGCCTGCACTTATGTACAAATACTGAAGGCCAGTTCTGATAAGCAACAATAAACAACTTTTTGTCCAAACTAAACATCCATGAAGAATATTTACACAAAACCGATGAAAAAAAAAAAAAGAACAGTTGGAGTAGCTGTGAATCAATAAGAAACAAATTTGTAGACAGCAACAGTAAATTCTCATTTCACTTTGCCAGTTGCCTTTATAAAAAACAAATGGATATGAAGAAATAGAAACTGAAGCCTCCACTCCCACGTTTCAAGGATCCAACAAATTGCATCCTCTGCACGATTAACAAAATTCTGGAAATAAAACTCCTAAGATCTCTCAAGTCAACGAACCAACATACCCTACCACAGCCAGTTGACTTTGTAGTCAATTGCCGATCAATTAAAGGTAAAAGGGACCAATAGATCTCGCAAAATACGGTGCGTCCAAAAATCAAAAAAGAAGCCGTCCACCCCACGCCACAGTCACTCTTACCACCAGAAATGAAACCAGAGACAGGACTGCTGCTCAACCGCTATTTCAAATCCAAAAAGGGACAAAGAAAGCACCATATCTTTTTGACCACACTCGCATACCTTAAAATATCCTTAATGATGCAGAGCAGCGACTTGCCACTAATCGCACTTCCACACTTAATTATCAACAATCATAAGCAATTCACATAAGGTGGGATATGTCCTTGACGGTTAATCACATTCTAAATCCAACCAAAGACTCAGCATCCATTAAAACTACAGCATTCAAGGTTTCACCTTTTCTTTTGAAAAATCACTGGTTTGTTTTGAAAAGAAATCGGCATTCTAAAAAGATCCGGTCCCTCTAAGATCACAAGTGCCATAAAAACAGACACCGCCCCTCTATACCTAATATGGCTGATCATCTTCTCTGGGCGGCATCATAACATTCTGCGCAATTTCCGAAATCAATGATGTGATAGCTCGTTTTCGGGATGTTGAAATTCCTATCTCCGCCCTTGGCTACGGCCTCCATCCTCAGCCCAGCCTCCGACCCCGGCCCTTAGCTCCCGCCTTTGGCTCCGGCCCTTGGCTTCGGCCTCCAGCCTCTAGCTCCGGCCCTTGGCTCCGGCCTTTGGCTCCAGCCCTTGGCTTCGGCCTCCAGCTCCAGCCTTTGGCTTCGGCCTCCAGCGTTGGCTCTGGCCTTTGGCTCCGGCCTCCAGCTTTGACTCCGGCCTCCAGCGTCGGCTCCGGCCTTTGGCTCCGACCTTTGGCTCCGGCCTACAGCGTCGGCTCCGGCCTTCAGCTCCGACCTTTGGCTCCAGCCTACGGCTTTGGTCTGGCTCTAACCATAACTTGGTGCTATACTTTCCAAAATACATTGAAACCCACTTCAAGTAACGGACCCGAGATTCGAGACATCTGGTACCGCGTATCTTGCTCACTGAAATCACGAGCAGGTACTAGTGCGCCCCGCAGTCCGGCATACACGGCACCCATTCAGTAACGGCTCACCCACTTGCCATTCAGGAGAATGTGGCTCCCCAGAGAGGTATAAGAAGAGGACCCGAGCTCAACGCGAGGGGACTCTTCTCTTTCGAACTCTACTGATATACAACTTTCATGTTCTACAACCCACTGACTTGGGCGTCGGAGGGTCCCCATCGGAACCACCGGTCCAGAACTTTTTGCAGGCTCCTGGAGAAAGACGGTGACCTTTTTGTACTCTAGAAGGCCTGCGGAGATCCCAGCTCACCCGACGGTCATTGCAAGTGGTTTGGCAGCAACAGATTGGCGCGCCAGGAAGGGGGGGCAGGTGAACGTTTGTTCAACGTATCTGCGACCCCTGCAAAGGAGACGATGGTAACCACGCGAGCTCAGAAAGCTTCTACCAGTCAGGCTACGAAGCGTATCCCGCAGGCTGAACAATCGGAGGACAACCTCCATGTTCTGCCTCCTGCGCCACCGCAGGTTAGCCAGTTCGATCGGCTAGATGCCTTGGCCCATCAAGTGCAGGATCTGATGATGGTGATACGGGGACTGCTGGAGCATTGCTTCGCTATCGTACCTGAGCCACCGTCTCAGCCCCCTCCGCCCTGCGAGGAAGGCCATGAAACCATTCAACCTCATCAGGGAAGGACTCCTCCTGAGGCCTCCCATCACTCGTCCCCGAGGTCTTTCCACCGGGAAACCTCGAAATGGCAACGGTCCCTTTCCCATCATTCCAATCGTTCTCGCAGGCGACGCAGTGAGAAGGAGCCACGGCGATTGCACCCAATACACCGGCGGGCCTCTCCATCCTCTTCCTCTGACTCTTCTAAAGGAGACTCGAGTAAGAAGGCCGCTCGTCGGGCCGAGCAACGGCTCGATGAGTATCATCAACGATTGGAGGAACTCAGCCGCCGGATCGCCAACCCAAATGGAGTGGACTACAACCGCCGTCCACCTCTTTCGCGTCGCATTATGGAGGAGCCGGTCCCACCTCAGTTTCGTCTCCCTCAGCTGGACCCGTATGACGGTACGACGGACCCCCTAGACCACTTGGAGAGTTACAAGGTCCTCATGCAGGTCCAGGGGGCGATGGACCCTCTCCTGTGTGTTGCCTTTCCAGCCACACTTCGGAAGACGGCGTATGCATGGTACTCTCATCTGCCATCATGCAGCATCAACTCATTCAAGCAACTCGAGCGATCTTTCCTGGCCCACTTCGATGCATGCCGGAAGATCCCTCAAGTCGCCGATAGCTTGTTCGCTGTCCAACAAAGGAGCAGGGAAACTTTGAAGGATTTCATGGCTCGATTCAAGGAGGCCACGCTCGAGGTCTATAACTTGGAGGATTCTGTAGCCACTCTCGCGCTGAAGCAAGGACTCCGCCCATCCAGATTTGCGTATTCTCTAGATAAAAATCCCCCCGGCTCCTACGCCGAGCTGCTAAGCCGGGCACAGAAGTACATTCGCGCCAACGAAGCAGATTCTTCCAGAAGGGAGGCCGACAAAAGTTCCAGCAAGAAGTCAGCACCCGTAGAACCCACTGGAGGACGGTCCAGAAAGCTTGAGCCATCTCGTCGCGCGGATAGCCGGCCCCAAACACTAGTTCCCAAGGAGCATTTCACACCCCTCCTCACTCTGATATCTCACATCTTGTTAGAGATCGAGGAAGAGCCTTACTTTCAACGTCCACCTCCAATGAAGTCAGGGGTCCTCCGCAGCAAAGAAGTCTATTGCCGATATCACAAAGACTATGGCCACGACACTGAAGATTTTCGCCAACTAAAAAAAGCTATCGAGGAGCTTGTCCAGCAAGGCCATCTGAGCAAATTCGTCCGTCGGGGGAACCCTACAACCGCAGGTCCGTCAGCACCTCCCACGCAGCAGATTGTCTTGGACAATGCCCCAACAGAGAAGATGGTGGCCATGATCTCCTGGGGGCAGGCAGCGGTTCCAAAAGATGGCGAGAGGAAGATGACAATCATGTAATTCCTTTTTTTCAAAAAAGACCTAGAGGGGTAGTGAATAAAAATGATGATGGCGTCGTCGTCTCTATGATGATCGCCAAACATCCTATAAAGCGGATTTTGGTTGATAGTGGAAGCTCAGTGAATGTTTTAAGTTACGACGCTTGTGTTAGAATGAGTTTACCTGCAAGTTCTCTTTTACCTGTCACCACTCCGCTGATGGGCTTCATCGGGGATTCAGTCCAGGTCGAAGGGGAAATCACTCTCCCAGTCACAGCCGGAACCCCACCACGCCAGAGCATGGTTCTTATGAACTTCTTGGTGGTGCGGGTCCCCTTTGGCGTACAATGCTATTTTGGGGAGACCTAGCTTAAACCTGTTGGATGCTGTCATCTTCACCAAAAGGCTACTTGTGAAGTTCCCCACCAACGAAGGAATAGGAGAAATGAGGGGAGAGCAAAATCGTTGCCACTCTGCTACCACCTAGCCCCCAGTCCGTAAGAGATCGCATCGGCGGCTGCACCTAAACTGACTGACCCTCGAGAGGTGGAGAAGAGAGGGGAGCCGGCCGATCACCTCCTGACTTTTCCCTTGGGAGACGACCCCGCGAAGACCATCCAAGTCGGGGCATTGCTTCTAGAGGAGGCCCGCGATCAGCTCCTTGCTTTCTTGCGCGCCAACTCTGACATCTTCGCATGTCGTCGTCTGATATGCCAGGCATTCCCGAGGAGATAATCACTCACCAACTCAACCTCAAGCCAGAATGTCGGCCTGTCCGACAGAAGAAGAGGAGTTTCACTCCGGATAGACAGAAGGTTGTCGATGAGGAAGTCCGTAAACTAAAAGCTGCAGGCCACATTCGGAAAGTTCGATACCCCGATTGGTTGGCCAACGTCGTGATGGTCCGCAAGGCCAACGGGAGTTGGAGGATGTGTGTAGACTTCACCGATCTTAACAAAGCGTGCCCGAAGGACAGCTTCCCTCTGCCCCGAATCGATCAACTGGTAGACGCCACATCTGGCCATGAAACACTTAGTTTCATGGACGCCTTATCTGGGTACAACCAAATCAGGATGGAACCCACAGACGAGGAGGCTACCTCCTTCATAACTGAGAAGGGAATCTACTGCTATAAGGTGATGCCGTTCGGACTAAAGAACGCCGGAGCTACCTACCAGAGGCTAATGAACAAAGTCTTCGAGATCCAGATCGGACGCAACATCGAGGTATACGTGGATGACATGCTGACAAAGAGCATCCACGCCACCAGCCATATGCCGATCTGACGGAGACTTTCGATAACCTCCGCCGGTATAGGATGATGCTGAACCCCCGTAAGTATGCCTTTGGGGTAACGACCGGTAAATTCTTGGGTTTCATGGTGACCCAACGAGGAATAGAGGTGAATCCGATAAAGTCTGCGCCATCTTGGACATGAAATCTTCCTCCAATAAGAAGGAAGTGCAACGTTTGCTGGAAGGGTAGCGGCCCTGAGCCGTTTCCTATCCAAGTCTGCGGAGAGGTGTTTACCTTTCTTCAAGGCACTACGCCGAGTCAATGGTTTCGAGTGGACCAGGGAGTATCAGGAGGCCTTCAAAGGATTAAAAGAATTCCTATCCGCCCCACCACTGCGGTCCAAGCCAAGGAGTGGAGAAGAACTCTTCTTGTACCTCCGGCTTCCCCCGAAGCGGTTAGTTCCGTGCTGGTGCGCATGGATACCGATGGGACGCAAAAGCCAGTGTATTACACCAGCAAGGTGCTGCATGATACGGAGACAAGGTACTCGAAAGTTGAAAAGGTCATCTTTTCACTGATCATCTCCGCCAACGCCTCAGGCCCTATTCCAAGCTCACCCGATCGTGGTGGTCACCGACCAACTGCTCAAGGTGGTCCTATCCCGTCCTGATACTTCTGGCCGGCTGGCAAAGTGGACGGTCAAGTTGGGAGAATTCGATCTGTCGTTTGGCCCAGGACAGCTATGAAGTCCCAAGTCTTAGCGGACTTCTTGGTCGAAGGCATCTGGATAAAAGAACAAAGGGAAGAAACCCATGCAAGCCCTTCGGATGATGAAATCAAGGAAGAAGGGAGGGACTGGCTCCTTCATGTGGATGGGCGTCAAACTTGGGGCTGGCCTCATTCTAGCCAGTCCGATGGAGTGGTGACGGAGTACGCCCTCCGTTTCCTTTTCCCGGCTACAACAACCAAGCTGAGTACGAAGCCCTACTATCCAGAATACGACTAGCTTGTGAGCTCGGGGTAAAGCATCTCAGAGTTTTCACCGACTCTCAGCTAGTTTGTGGCCAGATAAAGGGAGAATATGAGGCACGAGATCCCATCATGTCACATTACCTGAGTATGGTGCAGTCGCAGGTCTCCCCCTTAACCCGTTTCAGCATCAGTTACATTCCCTGGGAGGAGAACGCCAGAGCCGACGCACTGTCTCGTCTAGCTACATCGGCCGATGGAACCTTGGGAAGAACTTATATGGAGCGCCTGGAGACCCCGAGCATTGACACAATAAAAGAATCCATGCCAGTCTGCTAAGAGCCTTCTTGGATGGACGCCTACACTAAGTACTTTACTACTGAAGTCCTACCAATCGACCCCACTGAAGTCAAGATCTTCAAACGGCGAATACACAAGTTCCTAATGTTCGACGGGCAGCTGTATCGAAGGTCCTTCTCCCATCCCCTCTTGAGATGTGTTGGCCCCATAGATGCCGATTACATCCTCCGAGAGATCCATGAAGATATCTGCGGAAGCCACTTGGGGGGCAGAGCACTGGCCTACAAAGCCCAACGCCAAGGCTATTACTGGCCCACCATGCGGGAGGACGCGGCCGAGCTAGTCCGGAAATGTGATAGTTGCCAGCGGCATGCCAACATCCAACGACAACCAACTTCTCGACTGAGCCCTCTATCGGCTCCATGGTCGTTTGCCCAATGGGGGATGGACATCTTGGGACCTTTCCCTCCTGCTTCTAGCCAACGGAGGTACTTGCTTGTCGCCATCGATCATTTCACTAAGTGGGTGGAAGCTGAAGCGCTAGCCAAGATTACTGAAGCTAAGGTGAGGAGTTTCTTTTGGAAGTTCATTATTTGCCGATTTGGACTACCCCACATGCTCATTACCGACAACGGACGCCAGTTCGACAATGGCCCATTCAGAGACTTCTGTGCTGAACTGGGAATACACCAAAGGTTCACTTCTGTTGGTCACCTGCAAACTAACGGGGCTACCGAAGTGATGAATCGTACAATCTTACAAGGACTCAGGACGCGCTTGGACAACTTCAAGGGAGATGGGTAGAAGAGCACCCGAATGTACTGTGGGCTTATCACACAACGCCCCGTGCTCCCACTGAAGAGACTCCATTCAGCCTTGTCTTCGGAACAGAAGCCGTCGTCCCAGTGGAGATCGGTGTCCCTAGTCCCCGGACACAGTCGTACAATGAAGATAACAATCCCAGTCAACTAAGGGCTAACCTCGACCTCATTGAAGAGCTTCGCGATCAAGCACGAATCAGAATGGCCTCTTACCGACAAAGGATTGCAAAGTACTACAACGCCCGAGTCCGTCCCAGACATTCCTCCCGGGAGATTTGGTCCTCAGGCGAGCTGCAGTCTCCAAACCTACAGAGGGAGGCAAGCTATCCCCCAATTGGGAAGGGCCTTACCGGGTCATCCCNNAGTACTCCACCACGGGGCTTACCGAATTGAGGAGCTAGACGGGAAACCTCTCCCTCATACCGGAATGCGGACAACCTCCGGGTATTATCAGTAGTCCGTTGCCATATTTGTTTCGAACATTACCCTATAATTATCATTCATCTTTTTGCACTAACAAAAGTGTTTAAGCATTCTGGCTCCTCACCTGAGCCCGGCTCCGCGTCGGCACTACAAGCCCGGCTCCACGCCGGCACTCCAAGCCAAGCTCCGCGTCAGCAACAAGCCCGAGTCTCCCCTCGGCAATTAAGCCCGAGTCTCACCTCGACTATTAAGCCCGAGAAAATAGATATTGGTAAACTTTTTTGTGAGATTTCTAGGCTGAGGGATGACATGATGTCATTAATGCAAAAGGCTGATTGGGCTAGTTCTGAAATATCTTCTAAAAAGAACAAGACTAAGACGGCTGAGACCGTTCTTTTTTGCCTTGCTAGTTTTTTTCAATAATGCCACATAAATGGTAAAGAAGCCTACGATTTCAACCCATGAATTCATGTTTAACTCTTCAAATGTGCATTTTCTCCCTTTCTCTATTAGTTATATTTTAGCCAATATTGCTTTTTTTTCTTCTTTTCTTTGGATTTTTTTAGCCAATCATAATGTTTGCTTTTTTTCCTTACTTTATTGATTTTATTTAGCTAATCTATTTTTTAAATTGGTTCTTTTCCTTTTTTCATGAAAAAACATTTATTTTTAATCAAAAATAATTTTTTTAATTTTTAGCTAAATAAGGAACATTTTATAGTTAAAAATTATTTTTACACCAAACTATTAATTTTTTTAGTCAATCAAAACAAAATTTTAGCCAGGTTAAATTATTTTAACTGATCAAACTATTAATTATTTTTTGCTAGTTTTTTCTTTTTTTATGAAAAATATTATTTCATCGGAAACTATTTTTCTTTATATCAAACTATTAAATTTTTTAACTAATTCTTTTATTTTCTATAGAGAACATTTTTTTTCTAATTTGAAACTTTTTTCATCAAATTATTAATTTTTTTAGCTAGCTCTTTTTCTTTTTTTTTTTTTTCCATGAAGACATTTTTTTAATTGAAAACTTTTTATAACAACAAAAACATTAATTTTTGCTTGCACATTCTTTTTCTCTTTTTCTTTTTCTATTTTTTAGGTATATTAAACTGTTGCAATTTTTTAGATGATTAAATTTTTTATATGATCAAACTATTATTTTTTTTAGTTGATTCTCTTTCTCTTTTTTGATGAAAAATATTTTTTAAGAATAAATTTTCCAATCAAAAACTAGTATTTTACATCAAACTATTAATTTTTTTAGTTAGTTCTTTTTTTTTTCTTTTTTCTCATGTGACACAATATTTTTTGGGTCAAAATATATTGTTTTCTAGCTAACTCTTTTTCTTATTTTCCATGAAGATTTTGTTTTAGTTAGAGACAATTTTATATCAAACTATTGATTTTCATTAACCCGTTTTTTTTTCTTTTTTGATAAAAAAATTTTTCTTAAAGTTAAAATATATTAATTCCTTTTATATCAAACTATGAAATTATGAATGCACATTTTTGCTTTTTCAAATTGTTAATTTTCATTAAATCTTGATTAGTCAATCAAACTATTATTTTTTAGCCATTTTAATTTTATTTAATCGATCAAATTATTGATTTTTTAGCTGATTTTTTATCTCTTTTCTAATGCAGAACCTTTTCTTTTATTTTAAAATTATTATTATTTACTTGAAATTATTAATTCATTTTAGCACGTTCTTTTTTTTTCTTTTTCTTTACAGAATATATTTTCCAATCTACAATCTTTTTAAATAAAATATTAAATTTTTTAGCTTATTCTTTTTCATTTTTTATGAGGATTATTTTCTAACAAAATCTTTTTTTCTTTACAACAAACTATTAATTAATTTGTATTAGCTAGTTTTCTCTTTTTTCTATTATTTCTTTAACCAATCTAACTATTATATTTTTTAAGTTGTTTTTTTTTTTTGAGTTATTCAAACTATTAAATTTTTTAGTTGATTCTTTTTTTCTTTTTCAATAGAGACTTTTTTAAGTCTAAAATTAAATCTTTTACATTAAACTTTTTTTTTTTTTTTTTTGCCCTTTAGGAGACATTGCTTTTTTTTAACAGATAGAAACTTTTATTTACAACAAACTATTAATTTATTTTCGCTACTTCTTTTCTTTTTTCTGTTGAAGGATATTTTTTTATTCAACTTTTTTACTAAACTATTAAGTTTTTATATTAGATTATTAATAGATTTTTATTTTTAATGGCTATAAAGAATTAAATGCATGTTGGTAGTTCTTTTGAAAGCTAATTAACTAGCTAAGCATTGCGCTCAGCTGTCACCGCGTGGCATTACCGTTTTACTGTATATTAAAGACGCATTCCGTTTGGTGCACTCCATCAAGATTCAGGACTCTGAATGGGTATGATACCATATAATTAAGGATCTTGTGTGCTCTAACTAAAAGATCAGCATCCAGCGTGAGGACGAAGCACAAATCTCCTTACAGGAAATTCCGGTCCGATCTGCACCCGTGTTTCCTCTCTCTCGAAGCTCATGTCGTCACCGCCGGACTCCTTCACGGAAGAAGAGGTGGAGGTGGCGTTAATCCTTCGCCATCTCCCGGAGTTGGTTCTGGAAGACGAGCGTCGACGTTCTCGTCTCCGTCTTCGATGGGGTTTCAAGAAGAAACGATCTTCTCCGCTTCCTCCATCTCTTGCCGCAAACGAGGACGGGAAATCGAAGCCTGCAACGGTTCTCTCCTCCGAGGACTCGAGCGCACCTGAGATTCCGCCACCTCCGGTGAAGCAGGACGAGAAGGTAATTAAGGGAACTGATGATGATTCATGGATCTCTTTCACACGCTTTGGAGATTAATATAAATTTTTTCACTTTTGATTCTCTTGGTGTAAAAGTTGATGCGCAAGGAACGTGAAGACAGCAGCAGCAAAAGGAAGGACGTCGTTGTACCGAGCCACACCATCATCTGCCAGTCATCAGGCCGAGGTCCGGCGGAGAGCGATATGGGTCGCGTCCCGCTGGCATTCTCGCTTAAGCGGCCTAGATTGACGTTGGATTTAAACGAGAGGCCAGCTGATGAACAGGAGGAAGCATGGGGGGCGACGGAGTGGCAACTAAGACGGCAGCAGTTGATCAACGATGCAGCATTTGCGAGGAAGAGGAGGATCGAGATCAGGAGGGCCAAGTTATCTTCCGCTGCTGCTGCTGCTGCTGCTAAAATATACCTACGATGCCACGTCCGACATGGCGACGGAATTTGAAGCCTTTTCTTATACACCCTTGTCTTGTTTGTTGTTCTTGGGGTTATCATTACATGGTTCTTTTCGTTTCATTGTTTTAGAAACTTAGGGCGTCTATCTTCGATACAGCGGGTTAGAAAGGGTAAGATTTTTTTGTTTCATGTTTGTTTTGGATAATTAAAAAAGTATTTTCATAGTTCCGTTCTCTATCAAAAATAAGATAAGATAATTTTGATATCATCTCTGAGGGCTTCATGCATGTTGAGGGGTAAAATCGTTATTGCGTTAATATCCGTGCGAGGCGGTTAAGGCTAACCTCCTCCCTTCGATTCCTCCGGGCTTCCATAGCTCGGCCCTTTTCGGGCTTCCATAGCTCGGTTCCTTCCGGGCTTCCATAGCTCGGTCCCTTCCGGGCTTCCATAGCTCGGCTCCCTCCGGGCTTCCATAGCTCGGTTCCTTCCGGGCTTCCATAGCTCGGTCCTTTTCGGGCTTCCATAGCTCGGTCCCTTTCGGGCTTCCATAGCTCGGTTCCTTCCGGGCTTCCATAGCTCGGTCCCTTCCGGGCTTCCACAGCTCGGTCCCTTCCGGGCTTCCATAGCTCGGTCCTTTCCGGGTTTCCATAGCTCGGTCCCTTCCGGGCCCCTGTAACTCGGTCTCCTCTATGGCTCGGTTTCATTAAGCGATCCGTAGCCTAACACCCACCTCCGCGAAACTTGGCGCGGGAGAGCCCAGGCCTACCCGAACGGCATCCTAAACAAAGAATCATGTCGGGACGTGGCCTAGAGCCTATTGTAACCGCCCCACGCCTACCTGACCAGATCTCGAGGCGTCAAGGAGCTCTCCCGGCCGTCGATCCCTTAACAAACGAGTACGGAGCCTAACGGCCCCACGATGGCCTGATTCTGTCCGCCTCCGTATCGTAACAACATCTGAACCTTCCAGAAGACGCTCAAGATCCCGATGACAGTCTATAAGTATCAAATTCACAGATTCTCTCAGGTACGCGACTCTTGACGCACACAAAACTCTGGGCTCGCTCATCTCTCCCGGCAGCTCTGCTCCTCCTAGAGCTTCCGATTGGCCACCCCCTAGAGAGGTCACCCGGAGAGATCCACCTCCTCATTGTCTGGTTGATCGCCGATTCCTTCCTCACTGACTTGAGCGTCGGAGGGCCTTCCGCGGAGGACCACCCCCAGCGTCCCTCCGCGTGTGGGCTTTCTTTTTTGCAGGTCCGCCGCACCCCTCTCCTTGGAGATCGACCGCGCCCGAGTCAGAGGACGGATCCCGGCGGCAACAATGCACATTAATGATTATGTCTGTTTTGATTTCAGTTAACAAAAAGGACAGGAATCCGATTTTGCTTAGGTTTATCGATTGATTTAGGTCTTGATTTCTTTTAGAAAAGATGAACTAACTAAACCTACGTAACTTCGACAAGGAGTAGGAGGCGCGGTAATTAAACCGTTACCATTATTCTTTGCTCCTTGCGCGTTGTCAATGCCAGCGATAGTACGGTTGTTGGTAAGTAGGGCAACGTTCTCATGACATATATCTATATAAAAAAACCCTCAAACATGTCACCAAGTATGTTGTATGTTGATTGGGAGGAGAAAAGATATGCCTGTACTAAAAGCATTATCGATCACGGCCAAAATGAACCAGTGGAGCAAATATAAATATTTTAGATTTCTGCAAAACAAAATTAAACTGGCCAACGCGGTATAATTCAACCATTTCAAGTTCTTACATAACATTAAATTATTAGAACTGACGAATGATTTCAGCTACGTAATCATATACTCATCAGACAAAATGGCTTGCAAGATCTGCTTTTATATGATGCAGTTAATATATATATCATAATTTATAATCATTAAAAATATAATAATTTTTATATTTTAAAAAATAATATTTTTAGGTATTCAATCATCTAAACTCAAATCCAATTTTATTTAAATTAAATTTTAAAACCTCAATTTTAAAATTAATCTCCCAACCATCCAAATGCACTTCTCTGGGTTAGCAACTAACTGGTTCTCACGTAACACCGACAAAACCTGTGCCACATGGCCCACATGCTCTTCGGCTGTCCTGCTGTATATCAAAATATCATCAAAGTAGACAACCACAAATGAGCTAAGAAATGAACGTAAAACCTGGTTCATTACGCGCATGAACGTGCTCGGCGCGTTTGACAACCCAAATGGTATTACCAACCATTCATACAGCCCTTCCTTAGTCTTGAAGGCTGTCTTCCATTCGTCTCCAGGCTTCATCCTTATCTGATGGTACCCACTCTTCAAATCAATCTTCGTGAAGACCTTAGCACCACTCAACTGATCAAGCATGTCGTCCAACCTCAGTATCGGGAATATGTACTTCACAGTAATTTTGTTAACCGCGCGACTGTCGACACACATGCGCCACGTACCATCCTTCTTCGGTACCAAAAGGGCTGGCACCGCGCACGGGCTAATACTCTCCCGTACGAACCCCTTGTCCAAAAGTTCTTGGACCTGCCTCCTCAATTCCTCATGCTGTTGCGGTGTCATCCGATAATGAGCCTTATTCGGCAACACTGAGCCCGAAATAAGGTCAATGCCGTGCTAAATATCTCGGAGAGGTGGTAATCCAGCCGGTAGCTCCTTTGATACAACATCTCGGAATTCCTCCAAGACAGACACCAACTCCTCAGGAATCATATTCGGCCTTTGCTCCTCTTCCACGCCGAAGTCCCCTGACTTGCTCACTAAAGCAAAACAAACATCCTCTCCATCCAAACTCGCATCGAATTCTGTGCTGGGTAAACAAATTACCGTATTCTGTCCACTCACTTCCTGAAGCGGCTTCAAAATAACTTTCCTTCCATCTGGATGCAGCATATAACTGTGGGTATACCCGTTGTACACTGCCCTGTTATCAAACTGCCACGGACGCCCCAGTATGATGTGAGTAGCATCCATTGGAACAACATCCACCTCAATAGTTGTCTCGAAATGAGGACCAAAACACAGTGACAACTTACACCTTCGGCTGATCTGAATGTCTGCATTTCGGCTCACCCAACCGAGCTTATATGGATGTGGGTGAGGGTCTGTCTGCAACCCCAGCTTCTTCACAGCCTCCTCTGCTATCACATTCTCCAACTGCTGGAGTCTATGATAACACGACATGTTTTGCCAGCCACAAAACATTTCGTTGTGAAGATGTCATGCCGACGCCAATCTTCATCTGGGGCGCCAGACACATTCTTCGTATCACCAAGCTCTCCCCTTGAATATGGTCCGGATCAATAACACACAACTCATCATTAAATTCCTCATCGTCAGGGAACTCTCCTCCATTTTCGTCCTCCATATAATCCTCCATATACAACTGAGCTCGCGCCTTGGGGCATTCATTGGCATAGTGCCCCAAATTCTGACACCGATGGCACCGAATGTTAGCCCTATTGCTGCCCACTCTCGCCTGAGAACCTGAGGTTCCATTCGACCCTGTTGGTCTTGGAGGTACTGATGCCTGCGGCCTCGCTACTGGAGGCATAAATTTGCCCCCTGAATTCTGTCCTGAACTCTGGCCCATAGTAAAACCCCCTCTGCTCTGAAACCCCCTGTTTCTCATCAAGCTCTTTTCCACTGCCTGAGCCCTCATATGCGCATCTCATACGCTATCAATTCGATGCACAGCCAGTGCATCTTGGATTGGCAGCCGCAAGCCATGAAGATACATGGCTATCAATCTTGGTTCAGCCTCAATCAACCGATTTCGTGCAACCAATTGATAAAATTCAGTTGTGTACTCCTCGACGCTCCGACTACCTTGCGTCAAACCATGCAACTTCGAATACAAAATCTGCTCATGGTTCGGAGGCAAAAACTCCCTGTTCATCTCCTGCTTTAGCGCTGCCCATGACGCTAATGGAGGTATCCCATCCATATATCTACGATAGTGCTGCGCATGCCACCAAGCAGCAGCCCTATCTCTGAATCGAATTGTGACAAGCGGTACCTGCTTGTCTAAGGGCACCTCCTTCAGACGAAAAACATCATCGACCTGAAGGGTCTAATCAACATACTCGTCTGGGTTAATTCCTCCTTTAAACTCCAGAATTTTGACCCTGAAGCCTGCTTCCCACCGATTCTGATTTTCGAAATAGGGAGGTTGATCGACATACCTTGGAAGTCCAACATCAGGCCTCTGTTGCCCTCTTCGAATTGGTGGTGCCTCCATATTTTCGAAACCCCTCTCCCTACCTCCATCAATTTCATCACGCTCCTCCACTCGAAGGGGTTGGGCACGATTCTGCACCTCCAGCCGCGCCATCATCGCCTGCATGGTTTGCATCATCTGTTGCATCATCTGGTGCTGGTCTCGCATGGCATCTTGCATAGCATCTCTCACGGCGTCTCTCAGGGATTGATCGTTGTTCTTCTGCTCCATTGGATCAAATTTTGGTTAGGGTTGATATTTGGGTTTGGAAGGAATAGATCAAGGCGGTAATGGAAGGAATGGATCAAGGCTCTGATACCAAGTTGATGCAGGGCGATATTCAAAATGCCTGTAACTCAAGAACGATCTAATCTGTGAGAAAAGAATTCGTCCAGGTTTGGTTCGAATCTTGACAAGAAAAGGGGAAAATTTCGAATTTTGATCACTCACAATCTGAAATTTAAAAGGAAGAGCAATTAAATTTTCAATTCAATTGTTTTGAATCAGAAAAAAAAAAAAGAAAACATTCATCTCCATTCAAGAGAAAAAAAAGGAAATCTAAAATAGCGTCTTTCTTCTCTGCCTTTGACGGCCGTCCAAAACCAACCTAAATAAATGAGATAAAACCCTAACATCATAAGTTTAGTTAAAAATTATAACTATGCCATTAAAAACGAAAACAGGCCCAAAACTCCTATCAAACGAGCCCGGATGGCCAAAATCCACAGCAGCTCATTGCCATGACTTTGAATCAGCAGTTCGTTACCATGTGACCAGCCAAGTTTGGGCCCAGTCCGACACAGTAGCTGACCGGATTCGATTGACCCAAGTGTCAAAACGAAGTCGGGTCAATTCCGTACACTCGGCCCAAACATAGAATTTCAAGCCCGTTTGTTCTGCAACCTCTTGGACCTTCGTAGACTACCTGGCATGGGCTCCCTGAAGTGGCCTGCTGACTCTGGGTTGCTGGTACAGGAACATCCAAGGACTGGTTCGATTGACCCGAACTCTGGTCTGAACTGATGTCCTCATCACCATGCCCCCTCCTCCGTCCCACAGTTACCCGTGCAGAGGGACAATTTTATGCTTGTTAATGGCAACAATATAAAGGCATTAAGAAAAAGAATGATCAGGTTGAGGTGGCAGTTTGGAGGCACTCGTTGAGGTGGCTCAGACAGACCCCAAATATGGTGCACCACTGCAAGTTTTAGCTGAACTACTTGTTGGCCCAGATGGCAACCCAAGAGGGGCGGGGGGATGAATTGTGTTCTTAAAAATTTAAGTCTTTTAACTTTAGTTGATTAGTTAGCAAGATGTGCAAGTGAGAGGCTAACTTAAATCAATACACAAGCAAATAAAGAGAGATAGAAAAAGAGAAAATATAGCACGGCAAACACAAGATAATTTTATAGTGGTTCGGTGCAATCAACACCTACGTCCACTCCCAAGATTCACTTGGGTCCACACTATAATCTCTCTAGATTACAGCCGAGTTGTTTTCCAAGCTCACAACTCAAACTTGTTGTTTTCACGGGCGCACAATGAACCCAGCCGGTTTTAACTCGGGCTTACCAGCACAAAACCCAACACGTTATTTTTCACGGGCTCACAACTAACCCAACACGTTGTTTTTCACGGGCTCACAACTAACCCAACACGTTGTTTTTCACGGGCTCACAACTAACCCAACACGTTATTTTTCACGGGCTCACAACTAACCCAATACAAGCACTCCGGCTTGCAAAGAGGTATAATAACCTCCACTGATTCAATCCACTGATTGAATCAACAAACTACCAAAATAACAGAGTTTAAGTATTGAAATGCTCCCCTTGAGCAAATATACAAATGAAGTATAAAATAAAGAGTTAGAAAAGCCTGATAGTATTGCAGATGGTTGTGGCTTTGGCTTTCTTCCTTCTCCTCTTTAACTCTTCTTGAAGTATTGAATCAGGCCTCAGCAAGATTCTTGACCGTTTGAAAACTTTGGAGTTGAGATGAAGCTTTTTCTCCTTTTGTTGAAGGTAGAAAATCCTTCGATTTGATCTTTGAAAAGCTTGTGGATTTTCTTTTGACTCTTGTGGATTGATGAGATGGAGTAGATAAAACTTCCTCTTTGATTTCACTCCTTTTGAATCACTCTATTTTGAACTAGAAGATTTTTCCAATAAGGCTCTGTTTTTCCCTCTTTTTGAAAGATATTCTTTTCTCTCTTTTTTTGAATTTCTCTGGATTGTTTGATTTGAAAAGAGCTCCTCTATTTATAGATTCTGCAAAAAATATCCGTTAGAGACAAAGAAAAATAGCCGTTATTTGAAAATCTTACCGTTGGAGCTGATGTGTCATCGTGAAAAATCGCGTCTAGATTTCGTGGAGTCGGCTCGAGCTTTGTGGGAGTCGGCTCGCACAGTCCATTCCAAAAAACGCCTAACTTTCAGGGGTCGACTCGCGATATGCGGGGAGTCGACTCAAGAAGTGCTCAAAAATGAGCCTTTCTGCCGTCTGAGTCGAGTCGGCTCGCACAGTCTTGAGTCGGCTCGCGAAGGTTTCAGGGGTCGACTCTTGAAATCTCAAGTGTCGACTCAAGACAACATTGAAAATCAGACATTTGGGGAGTCGACTCGGAAACCTTGAGTCGGCTCGGGAGCGATACAAAAATTAGAAAAATGTTCTGATAGACTTTAAATCTCGTCCCAAATAAATTTAAATATAAATGTGACTTGAATACATTAAATATGACATTTAAGCATGGATTCAAGACATGTTCAAGAATTCATAGATTGAATTATAATGTGTAAAATTTCTTTTTGAAATCTTCAATATAGAGTTTGAAACTTCTTTCTCAAATTGATTCAAAACTCAGTGAGTTTAAACATTTAGAGTCCATTCCTTTCATTTTGAATAAGCTCAAGGTTTTTGATAAATAAACTCATTGTTTCCTTTAAAATACTCATGGCTTTTGGAAATCATCAAAATCAATAAAGTTGAGGCAATTATGTTTCAATAATTTCTCAACACTACTAAACATGTTAAATTACAAGCCATTCTTAAAAACTAGAAAGAATAAATGAAAAAGGTTCTAAAGTTGCACTCCATATTTAGGTAACCTCTCTTCGATCTGCAGCTGGATGCTGGGTTTTGAGATCAAGCATATGCTGACTCTGTGGTACAAGGAATTTTTTATAAAAACCATATTAAGATGGAATATATAGTTGGCGAGTCTCTAGGATGACCCTTGTTTACAAACAATGGAAACTAACATTCAAGCTCAGGCGAGTAATTTCGAACGAAAACATAACAAATTATATTTTGTTGGAACAAGATGAAAAGTTGGTGGGATAGGAGCAAGAAATATTTTCTTATTTCATAGACTCTTTTTCTTATCATACAACCCCTGCCATATGCCTCCTTATATAGACATGAAGGAAGATAATTTTAATATCTTTGGTTTTCCAAAGTATCTTCCGGGAATACGGGAATACAATCTGTTGGGAATATAATTTCTGATATTACCAACATGGCTCTTTGGATTCCAGTCAAGTCATTAATACAAGTATGTTTCTTTGATTTCCTGTCAAAGTCATTAATTGTAAATTACTTCTTAACACTCCTCCTTAATTTGCAATTGATTCTTAAATTTTCTGAATTTTTCTATGATGACAGCTTTGGTAAGAAAATCTACAGCTTGTTCATTTGTGCCAACATACTTTAAAATGATTTCTTCTTTATTTACCAAATCCTGAATGAAATGATGTCGGAGTTCAATATGCTTGGACCTTGCATGGAAGACCGAGTTCTTGGATAATGCAATTGCCGACATATTGTGACAATAAATGGTAGTCGGTTGAACTTGGGTTTGTTGTAAATCCAATAAAACTCTTCTTAACCAAACTGCTTCGCAGGCATCATCAGTAGCAACGATATACTTTGCTTCTGCTGAAGATAAAGCAATTGTTTTTTGTTTCTTTGAACTCCATGAAATCATCTTTGAACCAACACAAAAAATATAACCAGACATGCTTTTTCTGTCATCAATTGAACCAGCCCAGTCACTATCAGAATAACCAACAAGTTCATTATTTTCTTTTTAACATATTTTATGCCTTGCCTTTGACAGCCTTAGAGATATCTCAGGATGCGTTTTACAGCAGCATAATGCAGTTTGCTTGGTTCTTGCATATATCTTGAAACAACATTCACAACATGACTAATGTCAAGCCGTGTGTTGGTTAGATATATTAATGAACCAACTAGTCTTCTGTAGAGCTTTGCATCAGCTTTTTCAATACCATCATCTTGTTTCAGCTTTTCATTCAATGCCATTGGAGTTGAAACTGGTTTACTTTTGTCCATATGAAATTTTTGCAACATGTCTTTAATGTACTTCTCTTGAGAGATAAAAATTTCTCCTTTGGCTTGCTTTACTTGGATGCCAAGAAAATACTTCATTAATTCGAGATCTGACATCTCGAATTCCTTCATCATGCTTTGCTTGAATTCTTCTACAATTTGCATGTTAGTCCCTAATGTAGACAAGATCATCAACATAGATACAAACAACAAGAAAGTTAGTGGCATCAAATATCTTTATATAAAGAGATGGTTCACTTGGGCTTCTTTGGAATCCATTTGAATAGAAGTATTTGTCAATCCTGCTGTTCCAAGCTCATGGAGCTTGCTTCAGGCCATATAGAGCTTTGTGAAGTTTATAGACTTTGTGTTCCATACCTGCCACTTCATACCCTTGAGGTTGTTTGACGTAGACCTCCTCCTTAAGTTCGCCATTGAGAAAGGCAGATTTGACGTCAAGTTGGAAGACTTGAAGCTCAAGTGGGCAGCAAGAGCAAGGATAATAAGGATTATCTCCATTCTTGCAACTGGAGCAAATGTTTCGGTGAAGTCGATGCCAGACTGCTGCATGTATCCCTTGGCGACAAGTCGAGCTTTATGCTTTTGAGTAGATCCGTCTTCTTTATACTTGATTTTGTAGATCCATTTTAGCCAGATTACATCCTTCCCTTCTGGCAAGTTGACAAACTCCCAAGTTTTGTTCTTTTGAATTGTTGCTATTTCCTCATCCATTGCCTTTTTCCATTCTTCCTTCACCACAGCTTCCTCAAAATCCTGAGGTTCATAACCAAAGAATGCAAAGTGACAAGAGTTATAAATATCTTGCATGGATCGAACTTTCTTTGGTGGAGAATCTGTATCCATGGTTTCTAAGAAAGTGGGAGAATGAATGGAACTTGGTAAGAAGAAGAGGCTTGTGATGTAGATGATGAAGTTTGTGTTGGTGATGAAGGATTAGAATGAATTGAACTTGGTGATGTAGAAGGAATTTGTTGATGCTGTTCTTGTTTAGCTTGTGGCTCTATGAACTCATATGAGTTTGGCATTTGAGATGAGATTTGTGTCTAACTCCAGTTAGTTTCTTCATCAAAAATTACATCTCTTGAGATGATAAGCTTCTTGGTTTTTGGATTGAATAACCTGTATCCTTTAGATTCATCACTATAACCAATAAAGATTAGTTTTTCTCCTTTTTCATCAAATTTCTCCCGGTACTGTGATGGAATGTGAGAATAAGCAATACAACTAAATACTTTAAGATGATGTATTGTTGGTTTTCTTTTATGCCATGCTTCAAATGGAGTTTTGTTAAGCACTGCTTTTGTAGGAGATATATTAAGAATGTAAACAGCAGTATGCACACCTTCAGCCCAAAAATTATTTGGTAAGCCTTTTCCTTTCAGCATGCTTCGGGCCATTTCCACAATGGTTCGATTTCTTTTTCAGCAACTCTGTTCTGTTGAGGACTCATACGAACTGTGAGTTGTCTTTGGATACCATTTTGCTGGCAGTATTCCATGAATGGTTTGTAGATGAACTCTCCTCCTCGATCAGCTCGAAGAGCCTTGATTTGAAGTCCACTTTGTTTCTCAACTAGTACTTTGAATTGTAGGAAAATAGAGAAAGCTTCGGACTTGGCATGCAAGAAGTAAACCCACATCATTCTTGTATAATCATCAACAAATAAAATGAAGTACCTTCGGTTGTTGTGTGATGGAGTTCTTGTGGGTCCACATATATCAGCATGAACAAGTTCAAGAGGTGCTTTGGTTCTCCATGAAGACTTTGGATATGGTAGCTTGTGTATTTTTTCATATATGCAGCCTTCACATACTTGGCTTCTTTCTTTAATGAGAGGAAGATCAATCACCATATTTTTTTGCTTGAGTAGATGCAACCCCTTCATATTCAAGTGTCCATATCGAAGATGCCATAAAGTTGACATATTGATAGCTTCACTTTTGAATACGACATCTTTAGATAGCATAGTTAGAAAAAAAATGTTGTTTATGCTCATGGGTACAGTAGCAATTAGATAGTTATTCTTTTTATCAAAAATTTTGCAGCAACTGTTATTAAAGTTGACAGCAGCATATCCTTTTTGAGTAAGTTGCCCAATGCTTAGGAGATTATGAGATAGATTTGGCACATAAAGAACATTAATAAGCCTTTTGGTACCTCCTTAGGTGAGAACTTCAATAGTTCCTTTGCCTCCAACAGTTTGGAGTTTGCCATCTCCAAGCATGACTTAAGAAGAATAATTTTTGTCAAGTTGGACGAAGAATTTTTGATTCCCCGTCATGTGGTTGCTACACCCACTATCCAAGTACCATACATTTTGAGAATCTTCGTGGGCATTCATGCAAGAGAGGAGTTGTTGAGTTTCAGCTTCATTTTAGTGAAGTTGGCTTCATCATTTCCATTCCTTTTTTGGTACCAACAGTCCCTTTGTGAATGATTAGGAATCTTGCACTTATTGCATCTATATCGACAATCTTTTGAGTCATGGTTGTTCTTCTTTCAGACTCGGCATCGAGGATTAAAACCACCTGATTGTTGTTGGTTTGCTCCTTGATTGTTTGCCTTTTTCCTTCTTTTGGAATGGTCCTCCTTTGTACTTCTATTTAAAGTTCTTTTTTTCTGAGGTGTAGAGCTTGGTTTGATTTCTTCTTTCAGTAACTCTGTTCTGTTGAGGACTCATACGAACTGTGAGTTGTCTTTGGATACCATTTTGCTAGCAGTATTCCATGAATGGTTTGTAGATGAACTCTCCTCCTCGATCAGTTCGAAGAGCCTTGATTTGAAGTCCACTTTGTTTCTCATCTAGTACTTTGAATTATAGGAAAATAGAGAAAGCTTCGGACTTGGCATGCAAGAAGTAAACCCACATCATTCTTGTATAATCATCAACAAATAGAATGAAGTACCTTCGATTGTTGTGTGATGGAGTTCTTGTGGGTCCACATATATCAGCATGAACAAGTTGAAGAGGTGTTTTGGTTCTCCAGGAAGACTTTGGATATGGTAGCTTGTGCATTTTTCCATATATGCAGCCTTCACATACTTGGCTTCTTTCTTTAATGAGAGGAAGACCAATCACCATGTTGTCCATTTTATTGTAGCATCTTGTGGTTGAGGTGGCTCTTCATAGGAACCTTCGACTATGTCCCAAAGGTCTTGGGAGATGAATATGGTTTGCATTTGACTACTCCAATAGTCATAATACTCACCATTGAAGATAGGAACTTGGTTAGAAGTGTAGGAGAACATGGTAGTTGATGAAGTTGCCATCTTGACAAGTGCTTCTTCTAAGGCTCTGATACCAAATTTGTTGGAACAAGATGAAAAGTTGGTGGGATAGGAGCAAGAAATATTTTCTTATTTCATAGACTCTTTTTCTTATCATACAACCCCTGCCATATGCCTCCTTATATAGACATGAAGGAAGACAATTTTAATGTCTTTGGTTTTCCAAAGTATCTTCCGGGAATACAATTTCCTGGGAATACAATCTATTGGTAATATCAGAAATTATATTCCCTTGGCTTGGTGGAAGCTCAGAAACAAATACTTATGAGATACAAAGAAGACGACATTGAACATAACCAACTTTCAGATTCTCACTGGAACACATATTTGTCTGAAGGGGCAAAGAACTTTCAACTTCTTTAGCTTGTGCAGTCCTTTCTGCAACAACCTTAGACATTCCAAACATCTGCAACAAAGCACCAAATAAAATTTTGAACAAATGCACAAGTATTACATTAAAAACAAAGAAGAAGAAATGCAGAAAAAACATTCCTACTTGTCCTTTCTCAAAATAAATAAATAAATTAAATAGACCTGCATCACACAAAAATGTAAAAGTTCTAAGTTTTCATTGCTGCTTACCTTACGAATGTCCTTCTGAAAGCAAGTCTTATGCTCATCCATGGAAGCATGTAGCAGATGCATTGTTGGTTTTCAGACTCTGGTTTTTGGGACTCCATACTGAGATCAAGGAACTAGCTAATTTCTTCTGCACATGTTCACATGTAACTACAATTAGCATGGCCTTAATTGCTAAAGGCATAGAAACGTCTATCATGAGTCGAGCACTGACACTCCAACTTAAATTGCCAAATAAATGAGATCAGACATTAAGCCCAAGAAAAGCTATCCAAAGATTTCTATTACAGCTTAGCTTACTAGTGTTCTATTTATGTTTTCCACCTTAATCTCTCTTTGTATAAGGAGTAGAGACAACAAGGCACTGACAAATAGTTGGAATTGGAAGGGGGGGGGGGATTGGATTGAAAGCGGTGATTTTTATTTTTTATTAATTATTAAATATATAATTAATAGATTAATGAATTAGATAAAAATTTAAATTAATTCATCTGAATGACACATTTGCTGGTATGTGAGATAAAAACTATTGACGTCTTTTCTATTTAACGATAAGAAGCAAAATGAAACAAAAAGAAAACTTTACACTACAAGAAAATATTGAAATAGTGACGCATCATTGTGTCGCTAAATTGTGACCACTTTGCGACGCCTCCATGACAACAAAACATTGCGATGCAATTAGCGACGCATTAGCGACTCAATAAACCAGAAAATTAAAAAAAATTAATTTTTTTATTTAGCGACACAATAATGCATCACAATATTTTTAAATTAATTTTTTATAAAATATAAATATGGAAAAAAAATATTGCGACGTAACTCATTGCGTTGCAATGTTTTTAAAAAAATTAAATATGTTAAATAGCGACGCATTAGCGACGCAATAAACCAGAAAATTAGAAAAATTATTTTTAATTTAGCGACGCACCAATTGCGTCGCAAATAATTTAAATAAAATTAATTTTTATAAAATATAAATATGAGAAAAAAATATTGCGATGCAACTCAGTGCGTCGCAATTTTTAAAAAAATTAAATATGTTAAATAGCGATGCATTAGCGACGCAATAAACCAAAAATTAGAAAAATTATTTTTAATTTAGCGACGCACTAACTGTGTTACAATTATTTTAAATAAAATTAATTTTATAAAGTATAAATATGAGAAAAAATAATTGCGACGCAACTCAGTGCGTCGCAATGTTTTTAAAAATTTAATTATATTAAATAGTGACGCATTAGCGACGCAATAAACAAAAAAATTAGAAAAATTATTTTTTATTTAGCGACACACTAATTGTGTCGCAATTATTTTAAATAAAATAATTTTTTATAAATATAATTATGAGAAAAAAATATTGCGATGCAACTCAGTGCATCGCAATATTTTTTTAAAAATTAATTATGTTAAATAGCGACGCATTAGCGACACAATAAACCAGAAAATTAAGAAAATTATGTTTTAATTTAGCGACGCACTTGTTGCATCATAATTATTTTAAATAAAATTAATTTTTATAAAATATAATTATCAAATTAAAAAATTACGATGTAACCCTTTGCGTCGCAATGTTTTTTAAAAAATTAATTATGTTAAATAGCGATCAATCCAAGATCGGTCGTGGCCGATGAGATCAGGGCATGGATCGATCGCAACCGTCGGATCATCGCCGATCGGATCGATCGCCGCGGTCTGAGATCGGTCATGGCCGATCGGGATCAGGGCTTGGATCGATCGCAACCGTCGGATTGTCAGTGATCTCGGACCGATCGCAATGGTCCGGGATCGATCATGGTCGATCGGGATCATGGCTTGGATCGATGGCAATCGTCGGATCGTCGCCGATCTGTCCGATCACAACGGTCCGAGATCGGTCGTGGACGATCGGGATCATGGCTTGGATCGATCGCAACCATCGGATCGTCGCTGATTGGACCGATTGCAACGGTCCGAGATCGGACATGGCCTATCGGGATCAGGGCTTGGATCGATCGCAATCATCGGATCGTCGATGATCGGACTGATCGCCATGGTTCGAGATCGGTCGTGGTCGATCGGGATCAGGGCTTGGATCAATCGCAACCGTCGGATCGTCGCCGATCGGACCGATCGCCACGATTCGAGATCGATCGTGGCCGATCGGGATCACGGCTTGGATCGATCGCAACCATTGGATCGTCGGCGATTGGACCGATCACCACGGTCCGAGATCGATCGTGGCCGATCGGGATCAAGACTTGGATCGATTGCAACCATCGGATCGTCGACGATCTCGGACCGATTGCAACGGTCCGAGATCGGTCGTGACCGATCAGGATCATGGATTGGATCGATCGCAACCGTTAGATCGTCACCGATCGGATCGATCACGACGATCCGAGATCGTTCATCGTCGATCGAGATCGATCAGGGCTTAGATCGATCGCAACCGTCGGATCGTCGGCGATCGGACCGATCACCACGGTCCAAGATCGATCATGGCCGATCGGGATCATGGCTTGGATCGATCACAATCGTCGGATCATCGCCGATCGGACCGATCGCCATGGTCCGAGATCGGTCATGGCCGATCGGGATCACGGCTTGGATCGATCGCAACCGTCGGATCATCGGCGATCGGACCGATCGCCACGGTCCGAGATCGGTCGTGGCCGATCAAGATCAGGACTTGGATCGATCGCAATCGTCGGATCGTCGATGATCTTGGACCGATTGCAACGGTTCGGGATCGGTCATGGCCGATTGGGATCACAGCTTGGATCATCGCAATCGTCAGATCGTCGCCGATCGGATCGATCGCGACGGTCTGAGATCGTTCATCGCCGATCGGGATCGATCAGGGCTTGGATCGATCGCAACCGTCGGATCGTCGCCGATCGGACCGATCGCCACGGTCCGAGATCGGTCATGGCCGATTGAGATCACGGCTTGGATCGATCGCAATCATCGGATCATCGGCGATCGGACTGATCGCCACGGTCCGAGATCGGTCATGACCGATCGGGATCAGGACTTGGATCGATCGCAACCGTCGAATCATCGGCGATCTCGGACCGATTGCAACGGTCCGGGATCGGTCATGGCCGATCGGGATACCGGCTTGGATCGATCGCAACCGTCAGATCATAGCCGATCGGATCGATCGCGACGGTCCGAGATCGTTCATCGCCGACCAGGATCGATTAGGGCTTGGATCGATTGCAACCATCGGAACGTCGGTGATCGACCAATTGCCATGGTCCTAGATCGATCGTGGCCGATCGGGATCACGGCTTGGATCGATTGCAAACCGTCGGATCATCGGCGATCGGACCGATCGCCACGGTACGAGATCAATCATGGCCGATCGGGATCAGGACTTGGATCGATCGCAACCGTTGGATCGTCAACGATCTCAATCCGATTGCAACGGTCCGGGATCGGTCGTGGCCGAAAGGGATCACAGCTTGGATCGATCGTAACCGTCAGATCATCGCCGATCGGATCTATCGCGACAGTCCAAGATCATTCATCGCCGACCGGGATCGATCAGGGCTTGGATCGATCGCAACCATCGGATCGTCGGTGATCGGACCGATCGCCATGGTCCGAGATCGGTCGTGGCCGATCGGGATCACAGCTTGGATCGATCGCAACTGTTGGATCATCAGCGATCGGACCGATCGCCATGGTGCGATCGGTCGTGGCCGATCGGGATTAGGGCTTGGATCGATCGCAACCATCGGATCGTCAGTGATCTTGGACCGATCGCAACGGTCCGGGATCGGTCGTGGCCGATCGGGATCACGGCTTGGATCAATGGCAACCGTCGGATTGTCGATGATCAGTTCGATCGGCATGGTCCGAGATCGGTCGTGGACGATCGAGATCATGGCTTGGATCGATCGTAACTGTCGGATCGTCATGGTCCGATCGCCATGGTCCGAGATCGGTCGTGGCCGATCAGAATCACGGCATGGATCGATCGTAACAGTCGGATCATCGGCGATTGGACCGATTGCCACGGTCCGAGATCGGTCGTGGCCGATCGGGATCAGGCTTGGATCGATAGCAACCATCGGATCATCGTCGATCGGACGATCGCCACGGTCCGAGATCGGTCATGGCCAATCGAGATTACTGCTTGGATCGATCGCAACCGTCGGATCGTCGGTGATCGGACCGATCACCACGGTCCGAGATCGATCGTGGCCGATCGGGATCAGGACTTGGATCGATCATAACCATCGGATCGTCGGCGATCTCGGACCAATTGCAATGGTCGGAGATCGGTCATGGCCGATCAGGATCAGAGCTTGGATCGATCGCAACCGTCAGATCATCGTCGATCGAATCGATCACGACGGTCCGAGATCGTTCATCATCGACCAGGATCGATCAGGGCTTGGATCGATCGCAACCGTCGGATTGTCGGCGATCGACCGATCGCCACGGTCTGAGATGGGTCATGGCCGATCGGGATCACGGCTTGGATCGATCACAATTGTCGGATCATCACCGATCGGACCGATCGCCACGGTCCGAGATCGGTCTTGGCCGATCGGGATCACGGCTTGGATTGATCGCAACCGTCGGATCGTCGGCGATCAGACCGATCGCCACGGTCCGAGATCGGTCATGGCCGATCAGGATCAGGGTTTGGATCGATCGCAACCATCGGATCGTCGGCGATCGGACCGATCGCCACGATCCGAGATCGATCGTGGCCAATCGGGATCACGGTTTGGATTGATCACAATCGTCGGATCATCAGCGATCGGACCGATCACCACGGTCTGAGATCGATCGTGGCCGATCAGATCAGGACTTGGATCGATCGCAACAGTCAGATCGTCGGCGATCTCGGACCGATTGCAACGGCCCAGGATCGATCATGGCCGATCGGGATCATGGCTTGGATCGATCGCAACCGTCAGATCATCGCCGATCGGATCGATTGCGACGGTCTGAGATCGTTCATCACCGACTGGGATCGATCAGGGCTTGGATCGATCGCAACCATCAGATCATCGGCGATCGGACCGATCGCGATGGTCCGTGATCGGTCGTGGCCGATCGGGATCAATCATGGCTTGGATCGATCGCAACTGTCAGATCGCCACCGATCGGACCGATCGCCATGGTCCGAGATCGGTCGTGGCCGATCGGGATCATGGCTTGGATCGATCGCAACCGTCGGATCGTCGGCGATGGACCGATCGCAGCGGTTCGAGATTGGTCGTGGCCGATCAGGACAAGGCTTGGATCGATCGCAACCGTTGGATCCTCACCGATCGGACCGATCGCCACGATTCAAGATCGGTCATGGCCGATCGGGATCACGGCTTGGATCGATCGCAACCGTCGGATCGTCTGCGATCGGACCGATCGCCATGGTCCGAGATCGGTCTGGCTGATCGGGATCAGGACTTGGATCGATCGCAACCGTCGGATCGTCGGCGATCTCGGACCGATTGCAACGGTACAGAATCGGTCGTGGCCGATCGGGATCACAGCTTGGATCGATTGCAACCGTCATATCGTCGATGATCGGATCGATCGCGACGGTCCGAGATCATTCATCGCCGACCGGGATCGATCAGGGCTTGGATCGATCGCAACTGTCGGATCGTCGGCGATCGGACTGATCGCCACGGTCTGAGATCGGTCATGGGCCGATCGGGATTGATCAGGGCTTGGTTCGCTCACAACCATCGGATCGTCGGCGATCGGACCGATCACCACGGTTCGAGATCGGTCATGGCCGATCGGGGTGAGGGCTTGGATCGATCGCAATCGTCGGATCTTCGCCGATCGGACCGATCATCACGGTCCGAGATCGATCGTCACCGATCGGGATCATGGCTTGGATCGATCACAACCGTCGGATCGTCGGTGATCGGACCGATCGCCATGGTTCGAGATCGGTCGTGGCCGATCGGGATCAGGACTTGGATCGATCGCAACTGTCGGATCGTCAGTGATCTCGAACCGATTGCAACGGTCCGGGATTGGTCATGGCCGATCGTGATCACGTCTTGGATCGATCACAACCGTCAGATCTTCGCCGATCGGATCGATCGCGATGGTCCGAGATCGTTCATCGCCGACCGAGATCGATCAGGGATTGGATCGATCACAACCATCGGATCGTTGGCGATCGAACCGATCGCCACGGTCCGAGATCGGTCGTGGCCGATCGGGATCACAGCTTGGATCGATCGCAACCGTCGGATCGTTGGCGATCGGACCGATCGCCACGGTCCGAGATCGGTCGTGGCGATCGGGATCAGGACTTGGATCGATCGCAACCATCGGATCATCGATGATCTTGGACCGATTGCAACGGTCCGGGATCGTCGTGGCCGATTGGGATCACGGCTTGGATCGATCGCAATCGTCAGATCGTCACCGATCGGATCGATCGCGACGGTCCGAGATCGTTCATCGCCGATCGGGATCGATCAGGGCTTGGATCGATCGCAACCATCAGATCATCGGCGATCGGACCGATCGCCATGGTCCGAGATCGGTCGTGGCCGATCGGGATCACGGATTGGATCGATCTAAACCGTCAGATCGTCGGCGATCGGACGATTGCCACGGTCCAAGATCGGTCGTGGCCGATCGGGATCAGGGCTTGAATTGATCGCAATCGTCGGATCATCAGCGATCTCGGACCAATCGCAACGGTCTGGGATCGTCGTGGCCGATCGGGATCACGGCTTTGATCGATGGCAACCGTCGGATCATCGCCGATCGATCTGATCGCCATGGTTTGAGATCGGTCGTGGACGATTGGGATAACGGCTTGGATCGATCGCAACCATCGGATCGTCGCCGATTGGACCGATTGCCACGGTCTGAGATCGGTCATGGCTGATCGGGATCAGGGTTTTTGATCGATCGCAAACCGTCGGATCATCGGTGGTCGGACCGATCGCCACGGTCCGAGATCGGTCGTGGCCGATCGAGATCAGGGCTTGGATCGATCGCAACCATCTAATCGTCACCAATCGGGACCGATCGCCATGGTCCGAGATCGGTCGTGGCCGATCGGGATCATGGCTTGGATCGATCACAACCATCGGATCATCGGCGATCGGACCGATCACCATGGTCCGTGATCGGTCATGGCCGATCGGGATCAGGACTTGGATCGATCGCAACCGTCGGATCGTTGGCGATCTCGGACCGATTGCAACGGTCCGGAATTAGTTGTGGCCGATCAGGATCACGGCATGGATCGATCGCAACCGTCAGATATTTGCCAATTGGATCGATCGTGACGGTCCGAGATCGTTCATCGTCGACCGGGATCGATCAGGGCATAGATCGATCGTAACCGTCAGATTGTCGACGATCGGACCGATCGCCATGGTTCAAGATTGGTCGTGGCCGATCGGGATCACTGCTTGGATCGATCGCAAACGTCGGATCGTCGCCGATCGAACCAATCGCCATGGTCCGAGATCGGTCATGGCTGATCGGGATCAGGACTTGGATCGATCGCAACTGTCGGATCTTCGGCGATCTCGGACCAATTGCAACGGTCCGGGATCGGTCGTGGCCGATCGAGATCATGGTTGGATCGATCGCAACCATTAGATCGTCGCTGATCGGATCGATCACGACGATCTGAGATCGTTCATCGCCGATCGAGATCGATCAGGGCTTGGATCGATCGCAACCATCGGATCGTCGGCGATCGGACCGATCGCCACGGTCCAAGATCGTTCGTGGCCGATCGGGATCATGGCTTGGATCGATCGCAACTATCGAATCGTCATGATCGGACTGATCGCCACGGTCCGATATCGGTCGTGGCCGATCGGGATCAGGGCTTGGATCGATCCCAACCATTGGATCGTCAGCGATCTTAGACCGATCGCAACGGTTCGGGATCGGTCGTGGCCGATCGGGATCATGGCTTGGATCAATGGCAAAACGTCGGATCGTCGACGATCGGTCCGATCGCCATGGTCTAAGATCGGTCATGGACGATCGGGATCACGGCTTGGATCGATCACAACTATCGGATCGTCGGTGATCTCGGACCGATTGCAACGGTCCTGGATCGGTCATGGCCGATCGGGATCATGGCTTGGATCGATCGCAACCGTCAGATCATCACCGATTGGATCTATCGCGACGGTCCGAGATCATTAATCGCCGACCAGGATCGATCAGGGGTTGGATTGATCGCAACCATCGGATCGTCAGCGATCAAACCGATCGCCACGGTCCGCGATTGGTCGTGGCCGATCGGGATCACAGCTTGGATCGATCGCAACCGTCAGATCGTCGGCGATCGAACCGATCGCCATGGTCCGAGATCGGTCGTGGCCGATCGGGATCAGGACTTGGATCGATTGCAACCGTTGGATCGTCGATGATCTTGGACCGATTGCAACGGTCCAGGATCGGTCGTGGCCGATTGGGATCATGGTTTGGATCGATCGCAATCGTCAGATCGTCGCCGATCGGTCCGATCGCCATGGTCCGAGATCGGTCGTGGATGATCAGGATCACGGCTTGGATCGATCGCAACAGTCGGATCATCGCAGATTGGACCGATCGCCATGGTCCGAGATCGGTCGTGGCCGATCGGGATCACGGCTTGGATCGATCGTAACAGTCGGATAATCGTTGATCGGACCGATCGCCATGGTCCGAGATTGGTCATGGCCGATCAGGATCAGGGCTTGGATCGATCGCAACCATCGGATCGTCGCCAATCGGACCGATCGCCACGGTCCGAGATCGGTCATGACCGATCGAGATCACTGCTTGGATCGATCGCAACCATCGGATCGTCGGTGATCAGACCGATCGCCACGGTCCAAGATCGGTCGTGGCCAATCGGGATCAGGACTTGGATCGATCGCAACCGTCGGATCATCGGCGATCTCGAACCGATTGCAACGGTCCGAGATCGTTCGTGGCCGATCAGGATCACGACTTGGATCGATCGCAACCATCAGATCATCATCGATCGGATCGATCGCGATGGTCCGAGATCGTTCATCGTCGATCGGGATCGATCAGGGCTTGGATCGATCGCAACCGTCGGATTGTCGGCGATTGGATCGATCGCCACAGTCTGAGATCGATCATGGCCGATCGGGATCATGGCTTGGATCGATCGCAACCGTCGGATCGTCACCGATCGGACCGATCGCCATGGTCCGAGATCGGTCTTGGCCGATCGGGATCACGGCTTGGATCGATCGCAACCGTCGGCGATCAGACCGATCGCCACGGTCCGAGATCGTTCGTGGCCGATCGGGATCAGGGTTTGGATTGATCGCAACCATCGGATCGTCGGTGATTGCACCGATCGCCACGGTCCGAGATCGGTCATGGCCAATCGGGATCACGGCTTGGATCGATCACAACCGTCGGATCGTCAGTGATTGGACTGATCGCCACGATCCAAGATCGGTCGTGGCCGATCAGATCAGGACTTGGATCAATCGCAACAGTCGGATCGTCGGGGATCTCGGACCGATTGCATTGGCCCGGGATCGGTCATGGCCGATTGGGATCATGGCTTGGATCGATCGCAACCGTTAGATCATCGCTGATTGGATTGATCGCGACGGTCCGAGATCGTTCATTGCCGACCGGGATCGATCAGGGCTTGGATCGATCGCAACAATTAGATCATCGGTATCGGACTGATCACCACGGTCCGAGATCGGTCGGGGCCGATCGGGATGAATCACGGCTTGGATCGATCGCAACCGTCGGATCATCACCGATCGCCACGGTCCGAGATCGGTCGTGGCCGATCGGGATCACGGCTTGGATCGATCACAACCGTCGGATCGTCGGCGATCGGACCGATCATCGCGGTCCGAGATCGGTCATGGCCGATCAGGATCAGGGCTTGGATCGATCGCAACCGTTGGATCCTCGCTGATTGGACCGATCGCCACGGTTCGAGATCGGTCATGGCCGATCGGGATCACGGCTTGGATCGATCGCAACCGTCGGATCGTTGGCGATCTCGGACCGATTGCAACAGTCCAGAATCTATCGTGGCCGATCGGGATCACGGCTTGGATCGATCGCAACCATCTTATCGTCGACGATCGGATCGATCGCGACGGTCCGAGATCGTTCATCGCCGATCGGGATCAATCAGGGCTTGGATCGATCGCAACTGTTGGATCGTCGACGATCGGATCGATCACCACGGTCCGAGATCGGTCGTGGCCAATCGGGATCGATCAGGGCTTGGTTCGCTCGCAACTGTCAGATCGTCGACGATCGAACCGATCGCCATGGTCCGAGATCGGTCATGGCCGATCGGGGTTAGGGCTTGGATCGATCGCAACCGTCGGATCTTCGCCGATCGGACCGATCGTCACGGTCCGAGATCGGTCATCACCGATCAGGATCACGGCTTGGATCGATCGCAACTGTCGGATCGTTGGCGATCGAACCGATCGCCACGGTCCGAGATCGGTCGTGGCCGATCGGGATCAGGACTTGGATCGATCGTAACCGTCGGATCGTCAGCGATCTCGAACCGATTGCAACGGTCCGAGATCGGTCGTGGCCGATCGTGATCATGGCTTGGATCGATCACAATCGTCAGATCGTCGCCGATCGGATCGATCGCGACGGTCTGAGATCGTTCATCATCGACCGGGATCGATCAGGGCTTGGATCGATCGCAACCGTCGGATCGTTGGCGATCGGACCGATCGCCTTGGTTCGAGATCGGTCGTGGCCGATCGGGATCATGGCTTGGATCGATCGCAACCGTCGGATCGTCGGCGATCGGACCGATCACCACGGTCCGAGATCGGTCGTGGCCGATCGAGATCAGGACTTGGATCGATCGCAACCGTCGGATCATCGATGATCTTGGACTGATTGCAACGGTCCGGGATCGGTCGTGGCCGATTGGGATCACGGCTTGGATCGATCGCAATCGTCAGATCGTCGCCGATCAGATCAATCGCGACGGTCCGAGATCATTCATCGCCGATCGGGATCGATCAGGGCTTGGATCGATCGCAACCGTCGGATCATCGGCGATCGAACCGATTGCCACGGTCCAAGATCGGTCGTGGCTGATCGGGATCAGGGCTTGGATTGATCGCAATCATCGGATCGTCAGCGATCTCGGACCGATCGCAACGGTCCAGGATCGATTGTGGCCGATCGGAATCACGGCATTGATCGATGGCAACCGTCGGATCGTCGCTGATCGGTCCGATCGCCACGGTTCAAGATCGGTCGTGGACGATCGGGATCACGGCTTGGATCGATCGCAACCATCGGATCGTCACCGATTGGACCGATCGCCATGGTCCGAGATCGGTCGTGGCCGATTGGGATCAGGGCTTGGATCGATCGCAACCGTCGGATCATCGGCGATCGGACCGATCGCCACGGTCTGAGATCGGTCGTGGCCGATTGGGATCAGGGCTTGGATCGATTGCAACCGTCTAATCGTCGTCGATCGGATCGATCGCCACAGTCCGAGATCGGTCGTGGCCGATCGGGATCACGGCTTGGATCGATCACAACCGTCTGATCGTCGGCGATCGGACCGATCGCCATGGTTCATGATCGGTCGTGGCCGATCGGGATCAGGACTTGGATCGATCGCAACCGTCGGATCGTCGGCGATCTTGGACCGATTGCAACGGTCCGGAATTAGTCATGGCCGATCAGGATCACGGCTTGGATTGATGCAACCATCAGATATTCTCCGATCGGATCGATCGCGACGGTCCGAGATCGTTCATCGTCGACCGGGATCGATCAGGGCATAGATCGATCGCAACCATCGGATCGTCGGCGGTCGGAACGATCGCCATGGTTCGAGATCGGTCGTGACCGATCGGGATCACTGCTTGGATCGATCGCAACTGTCGGATCGTCGCTGATCGAACCGATCGTCATGGTTCGAGATCGGTCATGGCCGATCGGGATAAGGACTTGGATCGATCGCAACTGTCGGATCATCGGCGATCTCGGACCGATTGCAACGGTCCGGGATCGGTCATGGCCGATCGGGATCACGGCTTGGATCGATCGCAACCGTTAGATCGTCGCTGATCGGATCGATCGCGACAGTCTAAGACATTCATCGCCGACCGGGATCGATCAGGGCTTGGATCGATCGCAACCGTCGGATCGTTGGCGATCGGACCGATTGCCATGGTCCGAGATCGGTCGTGGCCGATCGGGATCACGGCTTGGATCGATCGCAACCATCGGATCGTCGGCGATCCGACTGATCTCCATGGTCCAAGATCGGTCGTGGCTGATCGGGATCAGGGCTTGGATCGATCGCAACCATCGGATCATCGCCGATCGGACCGATCGCCATGGTCCGAGATTAGTCATGGCCGATTAGGATCACGGCTTCGATCGATCACAACCGTTGGATCGTCGGCGATCGGACTGATCGCCACGGTCCGAGATCGGTCGTGGCTGATCGAGACCAGGACTTGGATCGATCGCAACCGTCGGATCGTCAGCGATCTCGGACCGATTGCAACGGTCCGGGATTGGTCGTTGCCGATCGGGATCACGTCTTGGATCGATCGCAACCGTCAGATCATCACCGATCCAATCAATCATGATGGTCCGAGATCGTTCATCGCCGATCGGGATCGATCAGGGCTTGGATCGATCGTAACCGTCGGATCATCGGTGATTGGACCGATCGCCATGGTCCGAGATCGGTCGTGGCCGATCGGGATCGATCACGGCTTGGATTGATCGCAACCATCGGATCGTTGCCGATCGGATCGATCGCCAAGGTCCGAGATCGGTCATGGCCGATCGGGATCACGGCTTGGATCAATCGCTACCATCGGATCGTCGCCGATCGGATCGATCGCCACGGTCCGAGATCGGTCGTGGCCGATCGGGATAGGGCTTGGATCGATCGCAACCGTCGGATCGTCACCGATTGGACCGATCACCACGGTCCGAGATCGGTCATGGCCGATCGGGATCACGGCTTGGATCGATCGCAACCATCGGATCGTCGGTGATCGGACCGATCACCACGGTCTGAGATCGGTCGTGGCCGATCGGGATCAGGACTTAGATCGATCGCAACCGTCGGATCATCAGTGATGTCAGACCGATTGCAACGGTCCGGGATCTGTCGTGGCCGATCGGGATCATGGCTCGGATCGATCGCAACCGTCAGATCATCGCTGATTAGATCGATCGCGATGGTCCGAGATCGTTCATCGCCGACCGGGATCGATCAGGGCTTGGATCGATCGCAACCATCAGATCATCAACAATCGGACTGATCTCCACGGTCCGAGATTGGTCGTGGTCAATCGGGATTGATCACGGCTTGGATCGATTGCAACCGTCGAATCGTCGCTGATCAGACTGATCGCCACAGTCCGAGATCGATCGTGGCCGATCGGGATCAGGGCTTGGATCGATCGCAACCATCGGATCGTCGACGATCGGACCGATCGCCATAGTCCGAGATCGGTCATGGCCGATCGGGATCAGGGCTTAGATCGATCGCACCGTCGAATCGTTGCCGATCGGACCGATCGCCATGGTTCGAGATCGGTCGTGGTCGATCGGGATCACGGCTTGGATCGATCGCAACCGTCGGATCGTCGGCGATCAAACCGATTGCCACGGTCCAAGATCGGTCGTGGCCGATCGGGATCAGGACTTGGATCGATCGCAACCGTCGGATCGTCGCGATCTCGGACCGATTGCAACGGTCCAGGATCGGTCGTGGCCGATCGGGATCATGGCTTGGATCGATCGCAACCATCAGATCGTCGCCGATCGGATCGATCGTGACAGTCCGACATCGTTCATCGCCGACCGGGATCGATCAGGGCTTGGATGATCGTTGCAACCGTCGGACGTCGCCGATCGGACCGATCGCCACGGTCCAAGATCGGTCGTGGCCGATCGGGATCACGGCTTGGATCGATCGCACCGTCGGACCGTCGGTGATCGGACCGATCGCACAGTCCGAGATCGATCGTGGCCGATCGGGATTAGGACTTGGATTGATCGTAACCGTCGGATCATCGGTGATCTCGAACCGATTGCAATGGTTCGGGATCGGTCGTGGCCGATCGGGATCACGGCTTGGATCGATTGCAACCATCAGATCGTCGCCGATGGGTCGATCGCGATGGTCCGAGATCATTCGTCGCCGACTGGGATAGATCAGGGCTTCGATCGATCACAACCGTCGGATCGTCGACGATCGGACCAATCACCACGGTCCGAGATTGGTCGTGACCGATTGGGATCACGGCTTAGATCGATCGCAACCGTCGGATCGTCGGCGATCGGACCGATCGCCATGGTCCAAGATCAGTTGTGGCCGATCGGGATCAGGGCTTGGATCGATCGCAACCGTCGGATCGTCAGTGATCTCGGACCGATCGCAACAGTCCGGGATCGGTCATGGTTGATCGAGATCACGGCTTGGATCGATGGCAACCGTCAGATCGTCGCCGATCGGTCCGATCGATCGATGCAATTTCCTAGAAAATAAAAATAAGTTTTCCAGATAAAATAATTTTTAATATTGCGACGCATTTATTGTGTCGCAATATTTTTAAGAAAAATAATAGTAATAAAAAAATTAAAAAAAAAACATTGCGACACAATATGTGCGTCGCAATTATTTTCAAAAAATATAATTTTTATTAGTTATAATTATTAAAAAAAATATTGCGACGCATTAGCGATGCAGTTTCCTAAAAAATAATTTTTTTAGAGAAAACAATTTTTAATATTGCGACGCATGTATTGCGTCGCAATGTTTTTAGAAAAATAAATGTAATTAAAAAATTTTAAAAAATCATTGCGATGCATTATTTGCGTCACAATTATTTTTAGAAAATATAAATTTTATAAGTTATAAATATTTAAAAAATATTGTGACGCATTTGTGATGCCATTTCCTAGAAAATAAAAATAATTTTCTCAGAGAAAACAATTTTTAATATTGCGATGCATTTATTGCGTCGCAATGTTTTTAAGAAAAATAAATGTAATAAAAATTTAAAAAAACATTGCGATGCAATTTATGCGTCGCAATTATTTTCAAAAAATATAATTTTTATTAGTTATAATTATTAAAAAAATATTATGATGCAGTTTCCTAGAAAATAAAAAAAAATTTGGAGAAAACAATTTTTAATATTGCGACACATGTATTGCGTCGCAATATTTTTTAGAAAAATAAATGTAATTAAAAAATTTTAAAAAAAACATTGCGATGCAATATTTGCGTCGCAATTATTTTTCAGAAAATATAAATTTTATCAGTTATAAATATTTAAAAATATTATGATGCATTTGCAACGTAATTTCCTAGAAAATAAAAATTATTTTCCTGCGTACATTGGCGCCAAGTTAGCGACTCATTAGCGATGCAATTAGTTGTGTCACTAAGTTTTGCAAAAATAATTAAAAGCCAAATTAGCGATGGATTAGCGACGCATTGTTGCGTCGCTAATCCATAATAAAATTAAAAAAAAAAAATAGCGAGTGATTAGCGACGCATATATTGCGTCGCTAATCACCACTATTTAACGCTTGGTCGGGCCAGCCCCCCTTCCCTTCTCTTCTTCTTCCTATTCCTACCCTAGCCGCCGCCGTCCGTCCGCTCCTCCAGCTCCCCCCGTTCTCTCCCCGGCGGAAGCTCGCCCACTCTGGCGGCGTCCCCTCGCGACCGAGGTAAGCCCCCCTCCTCCTAAATTATTTTTTTTAAAAAAATAGGTTCCAGCCACGGCCGTGGCCGTCTTCTCCGGCCATGGCCGCTGCCGTGGCCGGCCGTGGCCTGGCCACAGTGGCCAGGCCATCCAAAAAAAATTTACAGTTGGCGGGGTTTTGGCCACGATCGGCCAGCCACCCAAAAAAAAAAATTTACTATTTGGGGGGGTTTTCCCCCCCCCCCTTCGTCATCTCGGCCACGGCCGCTGCCGTGGCCGTCTTCTCCGGCCACGGCTGCTGCCGTGCTGGCCACGGTGGCCAGGCCAAAAAAAAAATTTACAGTTTGGGGGTTTTCCCCACCCCCCCTTCGTCTTCTACGGCCACGGCCTACGGCTGTGGCCGTCTTCTTCAGCCACTGCCGCTGCCGTGGCCGGCCGTGGCCTAGCCACGGTGGCCAGGCCACCGAAAAAAAACCGTTATAGGGGGGTTTTCCCCACCCCCCCTCCCGTTTGTCTTCTCCGGCCACGGCCGCTGCCGTGGCCGGCCGTGGCCTGGCCCGGTGGCAGGCCAAAAAAAAAAAGTAACAGCTAGGGGGCTTTTCCTCACCCCCGGCCCCTTCAATTAAAAAAAATTAACACTCATAAAAGAAATTAACAAAAAAAATTAGATTCTATCATATTTTATTATTTTTAAAAATATTTTCAAATAATTTGATGACAAATATAAAAATATAAAATATTTTTAAAATATGGGCAACTTAATTTTTTTTTAAAAAGTAACAGCTAGGGGGGGATTTCCCCACCCCCCGGCCCCTTCAAGAAATTTTTTTTAAACACTCATGAAAAAAATTAACACAATAAAATTAGATTTTATTAGATTTTATTATTTTTAAAAATATTTTCAAATAATTTGATGATAAATATTAAAAAAATGTGACTACTAATCTAATATTTTATTAGATTAGTTAGAATTAATTAATTTATGTCATTAGTCGTATCTCTTTGGATAGACTGATTTAGCTCATCAATCATGACTCTTTAAATCAACTGATTAAACTCATAAATCGTAGCTATTTAGGTCAATTAATTTAGCTTATCAGTTTAACTTCTCAAGTAAGCTGATTTTAGACCATCAACCTTATCTCTTTAGATCATCAATCAAAACTCTTTAGATAGGTCGAGCTGAATTAGCTTAGCTATTTAGGTCAACTAATTTAGCTCATTAACCATAACTCTTTAGATTAGCTAATTTCAAAATTGCAGTCGTAGCTTTTCATTTCTTTATAGCGTTTATGCAATAATATTTGTGCATTTGTAGTTATTTTAATTATTATGTCTTGATTATTTACATTCTGCTTCAAATTGAATGATGCATTAAATTATGTAATGCTAGATAGAAAGTCTTGTTGTATTATTATTTAATTTTCAGCAACAAATTAGTAGTTTCAATGATTTATATTTTAGTCTTCACAAACATTTATATTCGACATAATAATCTTAAGAAGTCAGTGACTATATATATAGAACACTATTCCTATATATGTATAATTGACAAGAAGTTAAGAATAACAAGCATAAGTTCGATTGTCTTCGGATTTCCATATTATTAATCACAACACTATAACCTTTAGACCCGTTTGAGAATTTGTAAGACTTAGTCTTGCAAATTCTCAAATTGTCCTGATGGAAATGCATGCAATTGAGGATGACACAAGGGCTCCTGAAACATCACTTAGAGATCCAAATGGTGATGTCCAAGAAATTGCGGATGCAAATGTTTGGTTTCTTTCCGATGATAATGAAACTGAATCGCAGTCCGATACGGCATCGGATGTTGAACCAACATTTAACGAAACAAATGACACCGATTAAAAATAGAGGTTTTTTTAAATTCAACTTTATTTTATAAGTGTTAAATTTTACATAGTCAATCATTAATCGTAATTTAATTGCATGAATCTTTAGTATTTTCAGTATGACGGGTAGAGGTAGATCTACCGACGACATACGGAGTGAGCAGGGACGTAGCCCTGCTGCATCAGACACATGAGCTTTGGAGATGGAGAGTTTGGATCTCCACACATCGCACAACCTTCGATCTCTCCAACAGTCGGCGGTGATCCTGCATTGGTAATACCATCCAGTCGATCGGCACATACCTTCGAGAGTTCTTCCACCATCGGCTGCACCGTACTTCGACTTGATGCTCATGGGCTGTAAGTATATACTAATTAAAAATATATGTTTTATTTTTAGGTCAATTACTTATAAACATACATTTTTTTAATAGATTTATTGAGCAGCATCATGTATCCAGCCACATCAGCGCCGTATTTCAGAGGCGTGCAGATCCCAGTGGCTACGATTGGCGCCACGTATCTCCAGCCACGAGGGAGTTTTATTTTCTGAGTTTCAGGTAAACTTATTAAATACAATTTATCACTGATATAAAATTTCTTAATCTTAATAATTCTGAAACTAACTGTTTATTTTAATGCAGAAAAAGTTTACATGGGACCCTGCCAGCCATGATGCCATTAGGGCAGCATGGGAGGCTCTTACGGGACCGATACTCCGACATGCTTCATCGTTGGAGGTCATCGGGTCAGCGTCCTGTGCATGCCAGAGGGTATTTGGCACGAGTGGCAGCAGGCCTGGCAGTCCGATGGCTGGCGCAGGAGGTCCGCATCAGCCAGCACGAACCGCCGATCCGAGAAGGGCGGTCCTGGCACGGGTCTCTCCCGCCATACTTCGGGCTCCATTTCGATTCAGGAGCACAGACGCCGTATGGTAAGAAAACATAAATAATTTAATTACTAATTTAGTTATTTACAAATATTTGTATTAATATCAATTTTTTTATTGTTATAGTCTGAGCAGGAGGGCGGAGATCCTGGTGAGTTTCGTCTATTCAGGGCGACACACACCAGGAGGGATGGTTCCTGGGTCGACACGCGATCACGGAGGTTGCGGTAAGAAATTAGCTTTATGTAGAACATGTTTAATTTCTAAAATTTTATTTCAGAAATTTATTAACTCATTTATTGTTGATTTTATAATTCAAAGACACGAGTCGAGGAGCTTTGCTCCCAGGCATCGCAGGTCGACTCCACTGATGGGGAGACACCCATCGAACTCTCAGCAGAGGAGAGTCCGCGTGTGTTTTGGAGGCTGTTGGTGCCCAGCCGTGAGACCGCAGGGTCTATGGTCTGGGCACTAGAGCTTCTTCATATTTTCCCCATCAGGCCTCTGCTCGCGATTTTCTGGTGATATTCCTGCCGAGCGTTTAGACGACATTCGGAGATCTATTGCGGAGGAGGTTCGGCAGGAGTTCGTCAGGAGGTTCGGCAGGAGGTCGAGCACGAGTTCGAGCAGCGTATGCGAGGCCGGGATCAGGAGCTTGCAGACGTGCGAGATCAGATGCGTCATTTGCAGGATATGGTTAGCCGCTTGTCGCAGGGTCTCCAGCCTCCACGTGATCGCTCAGATTCTTGATGTATTTTTTTTTATATGTTGTACATGAAAACTTTAAAATTTTAATATATTAATTATTTTTAAAATTGAATGATTATTGTTTGGATCAATATAAGTGAAGAATATTTCTATCAATATTTAAATGTAACGAAATTGTATTAACCGTTTTAATTTTTAATATTTTATTTTTTTACAAAAATTTAATTAGCGACGAATTAGCGACTGAAATTGCATCGCTAATATTTTTAAAATATTATTATTAAATATTGCGACGCAATGACCTGGCGTCGCAATAATTTTAAAAAAAATTTAATAGCGATGCATTAGCGACTCAAATTGCGTCGCTGTTATATCTAAAATATTATTATTAAATATTGCGATGCAATGACCTTGCGTCGCAATTTTTAAAAAAATTTCTTGGCGACGCATTAGCGACTCAAATTGCGTTGCTATTATATCTAAAATATTATTATTAAATATTGCGATGCAACTAAATGCGACGCAATTGAATGCGTCGCAATATTTAATAATAATTTTAAATATTAAAAATTAGTTTTAAATTTAGCAACGCATTTGGATGCGTCGCAATATTGCGACGCATTGTTGCGTCGCAGAGAGTCGCAATATTGCGATGCAATTGCGATAAATTGAGATTGCGACGGACATCTGAGCGACCCCATCATTGCGTCGCTATTGCGTCGCAATAGCATGTTTAGCGACGCATTTGCGACGCATTTGGGCGTCGCAATATTTTTTTCTCCTTGTAGTGTTAGGATCATTTTTATAACTTTTTAAAGTTTAGAATGCAAAATAATACAATCCCATAAGTTTAAGGGTTAATAGTTAAGCTTAAATTTTTTAGCTAATTTTTTAATAATTTTTTAAAGTTTCAAGCTATTTTTTTAATAGAGATATTTTTTTGTTTACATCAAATAGCTAGCTCTTTTTTTTTCTCGCTTAAATAATATTTTTTAGTCAACTTTTTTATACTAAACTGTTAATTTTTTAATATTAAATTTTTAATAGATTTTGATTTTTTAATGAATTAAATACATATCGATAGTTCTTTAAAAAATAAATTATTTATTTGATATAATTTATTATTTTACTTAATAAATATTATTACAATATTTATAGATGCCCGTTTGAAGAGGACCATTAACACCATAAAAGATAAGCATTGCGCTCATCTGTCACCGCGTGGTATAACCGTGTGTATATATATATATATATATATTGATGTGGCTAATCAACTGTCGGGCGGTACGATAACACCATACTTTTTTTTTTGGATAATTATCACTAGCTTAAGACTCAGCCGTAGCTCCAATTCTAGCGTCGGCCTCGGATTCGGCTCAGTCTCAGCTTAGGCTTTGGAAACGGCTCGGCCTCAGCTTTGGCTTCAGATTCGGCTCAGTCTAGCTTCAGCTTCAGAAATGGCTCGGCCTCAGCTTCGGCTTCGGATTCGGCTCAGTCTCAGCTTCAGCTTCGGAAACAGCTCGGCCTCAGCTTCGGCCTCGGATTCGGCTTGGCCTCAGCTTCGGCCTTGGATTCGGCTTGAACTCAGCTTGGGCATCTGATTCGGCTCGGCCTCAGCTTTGGCCTCAAAATGGCTTGGCTTTGGCTTTGGTCTCCGATTACACTTACCTTTCTGTTTGTGCTACATGATTCATGAAACCAACTCCGAGTATCAAGCTCAGTAATGTAAAACACTAACTACGACACGGCTGGCCCGCCTATCACGGCTAAATTTGCTGGAAGTTGCCAGCGCGCTCAACGGTCGCTGGTATTTACGGCACTCGCCCCGCAATGAGGTACCGACCTGCCATTCACAGGATCGATCGAAGGGATTCGATGGCCCCAACGGAACGAGGTAAAAGGAACCCCCCCCAACAGGTATAAAAAGAAGACCCCGAGCTTAGGCAAGGGATCTTCCTCTTCTTCTTCTTCTTCTCTCTGGAATAAATCCACGAGAGATTACTGTTCTACAAGCTCACTAACTTGAGCGTCGGAGGGTCCCCGCCAGAAACACCGCCTGGGACTTCTTGCAGGTTTCTGAAGGAAGAAAGCAACCTTTCTCTCTCCTCAAAGGCCCACGGAGATCTCAGCACACCTAGCGCTCATCACAAGTGACTTGGCAGCAACAGATTGGCACGCCAGGAAGGGGGTCGGGGGCGGCGGGGGCGTACGCCGCAAGCAGACGTTTACCCTCATGCATTGCGTCCTCACAACCACTGCAAGGAAGATGATGGTGATTACACGAGCTCAGGAAGCTTCTACCAGCCATGCCGCAGAGCACGTCCCGTAGGTTGAACAGGCTGAACAATCAGAGGACAACCTCTATGTTTCGCCTCCTGCGCCACCTCCGGGTAGCCAGGTCGATCGGCTCGATGCCCTGGCCCATCAAGTGCAGGATCTGATGACAGTGGTGCGGGGACTACAGGAGCATTGCTTTGCTACCACTCCTAGGCCACCTCAACCCCCTCGTCTCGCAAGGGGAGTCATGAAGCCAATCAGCCTCATCAGGGTAGGACCCCTCCTGAGGCCTCCCACCACTCATCCCCGAGGCCTCGCCGCTGGAAAACCTCGAAATGACGGCGGTCCCTCTCCTGCCATCTGATCGTTCCCATAGGCGGCACAGTGAGAAAGAGCCGCGGCGTGTGCACTTTGTACACCACCGGGCCTCTTCATCCTCATCCTCTGACTCCTTTGAAGGAGACTCGAACAAGAAGGCTGCTCGTCGGGCCGAGCAACGGCTTGACGAGTATCATCAGCGATTAAGGAACTCAGCCATCGAATTGCCAACCCGAATGGGGCGGACTACGACCACCGTCCCTCGCTTTCTCGACGCATCAAGGAGGAGCCGGTCCCACCCAGGTTTCGTCTTCCCCAATTGGACCCATACGATGGCACGACGGACCCTCTGGACCACTTGGAGAGCTACAAGGTCCTCATGCAGATCCAGGGGGCAACGGACTCTCTCATGTGTGTTGCCTTTCCAGCCACACTTCGGAAGGCAGCGCGTGCATGGTACTCCCGTCTGCCACCATGCAGCATCAACTCCTTCAAGCAACTCGAGCGATCCTTCCTGGCCCACTTTGATGCATGCCGGAAGATCCCTCGAGTTGCCGATAGCTTGTTTGCTGTCCAACAAAGGAGCGGGAAGACTCTAAAGGACTTCGTGGCTCAGTTCAAGGAGGCCGCGCTCGAGGTCTATAACTTGGAGTATTCTGTAAACACCCTAGTACTGAAGCGAGGACTTCATCCTTCCAGATTTGCGTATTCTCTGAATAAAAAGCCTTTCGGCTCATATGCCGAGCTGCTAAGCCGGGTGCAGAAGTACATTCGCGCGGACGAAGCAAACTCTTCCAGAAGGGAGGCCGACAAGAGTTCCAGCAAGAAGCCGACGCCCGCGAACCTGCTGGAGGACGGTCCAAAAAGCCTGAGCCGCCTCGTCGCTCAGATAACTGGCCCCAGACACTTGTTCCCAAGGAACATTCATACCCCTCCTCACTCCGATATCTCACATCTTATTAGAGATCGAGGAAGAGCCTTACTTTCGGCGCCCACCTCCTATGAAATTAGGGGTCCCCACAGCAAGGAA